>APFE031721377.1:146047-158206 GCA_000404065.3 Pinus taeda | reverse complement strand
ATTTTAACTGCTAAAAATCAAGATTTAACCTCATTTCTTCCGCCGGATTCCGTCACCGGAATCTCCAAAAAGTGGCATTATAGACAACTCCCAATGAGCTTCATCCAATTTACCTACGCTCCCGTGGAGATGTATGTGGTGCTTAAGAGGTGACGAAATGAACTAGGGTTAAGGAAAGTGGCATAAATTTTATAAATGGAAATGTTAATTATGTTCGGAGAGTGTATATATATGGTTGTGAATTTGTTTAGTAATTATATAATTATTAAAATGTGAATAAATTAAAAATGTATTCCGCTTAAATAATATATTAGTATTTTCTTATACTTCATTTTTAATAGATTTTAAAGATTGATTAATTAAATTAGATAAAATAGTTTTTATATTATTAAGAATATAATAGCTTAAAGGAAAATTATATTTATTTTATTATGCAGTAGTCTATAACCCGACTTTTTGAAAGCCTTTCCGGTAGTTTTTTCCGGTCAAAATCCGGCAGGAATTCATTGGAATCCAAGTTTGATAGCTAGTTTCTGCACAATGAATGGCTCCCAGGGGTTTTTCAGGGCGCTGAATCCAAATATGCAGTTAAAAAACCATTTTAACTGCTAAAAATCAAGATTTAACCTCATTTCTTCCGCCGGATTCCGTCACCGGAATCTCCAAAAGTCGCATTATAGACAACTCCATTAAAATTACAATCTACTCTAATATTCGAAATAAGATTTAATTCAATAAATAGAGTTATTTTAATATTTAAATAGAATGTGTTATTGAAGTTGAAAAATTAATAAAATATTAATGAATAAAAATAATATAAGAGATAAATAAAACTTAAAAAATTAATCAAAAGCAAAGTCAAGGATCCCAACACCTACTAACTTTTCTAACCATCGGTTTAATCTATATATCATTTTAAATTTCTATAACTTCCCTAAAATTAAGGGTGATGATAATGACAATTCCGAGGCATCTGTCATTTCTATAAGTTTCCCTGAACTATGGTGATGGTAATGATCAATTTTTAGCAAGGACCCGAGTGTCATCAATGCAAATAATATTTAGTTTTTACACCTGTTGACTAAAATGAAAAATAAAATAAGAATTATAATATATATATATATTATATATTAACAAATACACATCTTGTCAAATTATATTTTGTAAGTAATATTTACTATTTTTATAATAATTTGTTTTATGTGAATGAATGTTAATTTCATAATATATATATATATAAAATTTAATAAAATATTTATGAAATATTAAAGATTGATAATTTAATCGTAAATTTTGTCTCTAAAAATTGTAAACATTAATGAAGTTAAGATTTAAAAAATAATAATTAAACTAAAATTTTGTATTAAAAAATAATACACTCCACTCTCTTATTCATATGTATATGATCTAAATATGACCATGGTTATTATATTATATGCCTACGTAGTGCATTTGTATCTTTCTCCATGGAAAGCCATGACTGTTATTTGTTTACATTAAAGTTTGGTTAAGGTGGGTCATGACTACTATATGATGAAAGCCATATGCTTTACCTGGCGAATGAGAACGTAGATATTGGAGTGGTCTAAATTAATTAATCAGTTATGTTTCCCTTGACTAATATCTGCCACTATATCCGCAATTCAAAGACAAGGTTCTCAGCCTTCTTAACTGCAACTGTGATGGCCACCTCAAACAACGTGTAACACACGGAAAGAAGAGCTGACACATAAATTATGGGTCTTGGGTTGGACGAATTCAAGGCGACGGGCATGGTGTAATTGCCTCGTAACTCACGGCACTCATCTCCTTTCTCTTTGTTTCGAAATTTCAAAATCATTATCTTTCTCTTTGTCTTTAAATTTCTATTTTTGAAAGTGAGAGAAATTTTAAAATTAGCAGTTACATTTGAAGATGGAAAAAAAAAATCAATGAAATATATATATATATTTTTTAAATTTGGTAATTTAAATTTTTAATTAAATACAATGTAAAAGTTTAAAAGTTTATATGATGTGATGTTATGAAGGTAAATTTTATTATAATGTATTATTTTAGATCATGCAAATTTTGTTATATGTTATGTTATATGTTATTGTATTATATAGATGTAAACTTTGTAATGATGTTGTCTATTTCATAGTTGTAAATTTTGTTCCAATAATTTATTTAGATATAAACTTTTTAGTTATGTGCTGTATTACTAAAAATGTCTTTGCTTATGTAATTGCGCAATGCATTGGAAGATGTTTTTGTCCCACTATATAGTATTACATTCAAATATATTTTTATCATGAGACATCAAATCACATAAAATACAAGTTTTTATTTGTGTGATATGCCACACTTCAAATTTTCCCTCATTATGACAAACTTTTTAGTGCATCTCACCAAAGCTATAGTATGTGAGGATACCCCTGATTGAATCAATGGTTGTAGAAGACTTTCATTCATGGGGATCTTCCTTCATTGTTTTTCACCTTTTGACATTGAAATTTCCTTTGTTGCATCATTGGTTTTGCTTACTACATTGTATCACACTCAAAATTCCTTCACTCACAAAACAATATGTTAGATTGAATTTTTTCTTGTCACAATGCATTGTATTGCACTCAAAGGATTTTTTCATGACATGCCTTATCACATGCATATCTATTTTTATCATATATATCACACTGCATAAAAGTTTGTATTTTTATGATACATCTATAACTTCTTCAAAGTTTTCTTCACGATGGAAAAGCACTAAAAATTCCTTGTCCGATGAAATAACATATCACATTAAAAATTGTTGTTGTCACAACACAGTGCACAATACACTTCATCAAAATTTTCTTCATCATAAAAAATATTTTCTTGCATTACAGAAAATCCCTAGTGCACATGGATGATTCTTATTACAATGGTCTTTTAATGAATCATATCATCCATAGAAAAATAAAAGGTTTTAGATAGACATATGCCTATATAAGAGGACACCTAGTGCACGTGGATGACCCTAATAGAATCTATAGTAATTTAATGAATTAGATTATGCACAAAAACATTAAAGGTTGCATAAATACATCCACTTCTATAAGATGATACCTAGTGAACATGGATGTTTTAGAATAGGCCAATGGTTATTTAACACAATCAATGGTCCTCTTGTTGTTAGTGGCGCATTAGAGGTCACAAGAGGACATCAATTTTATAAGAAGATTTAATTACAATGTAATACGGGAGACACATGGTTGACTATGATTAACCATGGTGGACTATGTTTGGCTATGATTTACCATGGTTGATGATGGTTGACTATATTTGAAATTTAGTGGATCATTGTTGAGTATGGTTTATTACATTGACCATGGTCGAGAATGCTTTACCCTAGCTAACTATAGTTCACCATGGTTGACAACTGGTGGTTGTGTTTAACATTATTGATCATGTTTGACTGTGGTTAATAATGTTTAACTAAAAAGGATATCTATGACATCGTTTGCTAATGGTTTGACCTTGTTTTACTACAGTTGACATTGTTTAACCATAAAATATTATGGTTTGGACATCAATGATAATAGCTTTCCATAGTAAACCATGTTTGGATATGGTTGATGCAACATGGCTAAAGGGTTCTATTGGATTGTGATGTACCCCAATGTTTGTGTCACGTTGTAACATTTATCTTCATTTCCTTAAGGAAAATTACTACATTCTCTATGTTCACTCTGATTCACCTTGATTGACCATGATTAACCATGATTGACTATGATTAATCATGTTTATTACATTTAACTACAGTTGGGTAATGTGGCATGAAAATGTCCATCTTAGTTTTCCTATGTCAAATTGCTACATTATTGATTTTAATCATTGTTGATTTATATGGAAATTTTATGTTGCTGAATGGCTTTATTGCACTATGAAATTCCAAGGGGTTATGTCAAATTTGCAATGTCCCTTAATGGATATGTCACATTATGAAATTCATGTAGGTAGACTCATGTTGATTTGTAATGTTCTTGAAGGGTAATATGACATTGAAATGTTTATGAAAGGATATTGATGCAGGAGGATCCTTGGCCATGAGCAACCCTCATCAACCAAAAAAATGTTTTTGTTTAGTAATTAATAACTGCTACTACTCCCATGTATTTTAAATTTGTTGATACACCTATTATGTTAATTGTTGATACACACAAATGGTAGTTGTTGCTACTATTTTACCTACATTTTATGAAAGCAACACCTACTCTTGAGCTGCTGACACTCGATGTAGTTGGATGTTGGTGGCCAACCACCTATCCCATTTAGACCTTGAAAATTGTTTCTTTCAGTTTTTCAGTTTTCGTAATTGTAACACAATTTACTATTTTTAGCAGTTTTTTGGGTCCTGAAGTTCTAGAGCCATTTTGAGACCCTAAACAACATTTTTTGGGAAATCTGGGAGCAACATGGGTCTATAGAACAATGTTGCTCTTCCCAAAATTATAGTCCTCATAAAGATTTTTTTTAACGAGCTATTATACGCGTCAAATGGAGATCGGATGCCAAATTACGACCCCAGGAAGTTGATGTACCAATTTACACAATCGGGGCCCACAATTTGGTGTTTCATCTTCTAGTGTTAGGTTTTTGGATATTTAGGGTTTTCCATTGTTTCTCAATAATAAATAGGCCTTTGAGCCTTATTGTAACTCAGTAAAGAGGCATGTAGCCACCACATTTCTTCTTAGAGATAAGCTACCATCGCCCTAGTTGGTTTATTTCCATTTCTGTTTGTAAGAATATTTCAGTATTTTACATTAATGAAATGAAGTATTATTTCCATTGCATATCTGTGTTTATGGTTATCTCTATAATTTGTTGCGTTGCTATTTAAATCTGGATTAGTGGTATAAGAGTGGTCTGCTTTTTCCTTGTTTTTCTTTGCATGTCTCCAACGAGGTTGGGATGTAAGGAGTTAGGGCTTGAACTAGTCAAGCCTTTGTAAGACTAGCCTTACAAATCCTGACAACCTCCCAAGGTGGAGGAGAAGAAAGAATAGGGGGAAAGAGATCCTATCAAAATCTTGCTTGAAGAAGCTCTTGAGCAACAAAGGAAACTCTTTGCCTAGATCCTTCAGCGACTACCCAGGGGTGATGCATTGGCTTCCAACAGCTACTCTGGAAATGCTACATCATTTAAGATATCAGTTAATTTTGAAATCGCCATCTTCAAGGGTCAGATAGATGCAGATTCCATAGATAAATCGTTAAATCTGCTAGAGGGTTATTTTTCTATTCATGACTTTTCCAATCGGGAAAAGATTATTTTCGCTCTTCTGAAAGCAACCCTCCATGTCAAGGACTAGTGGGAAACCTACTGCGAGGAGAAGGATGAAAATACGGGCTCACTATTTTCAGCCCCACCCACTTGGAATTCCTTCTAGGATGCCATCAAGGAGCAGTACTACCCTATCAAAAGCTATGAGGACAAATACATAAAGTGGACCATGTTGTGGTAGGGAAGGGACAAAGATGTGCCAGAGTTCAAAAACATTTTTCATACCCTTCGCACACAGTTGGGTATCAAGGATTATGAGCTGCATTTGGTACTCAAATACCACAACTACCTACACAGATACATCTAGGAAGAGATGGAGTTCCTAAACATCTCCTTGCTTAGCATGCCATATCAATACACTATCAAGATTGAGAAGAAGTTTAAACAGAAGAAGCAAGACATTGGATCTACGAATCCGAAGACCAAAGGACAAAGCCAAGGCAGGGTGATCCAAGGCAACCCATTAAAGCCTCAAGAAAAAAACAACACAACGAAGTAGAAGAAGGACACAGGAAAGCGGTGTGAGTTCCATAAGAACCCCACTCACAACACAAGTGAGTGTCAGACCAAGCAGTCGCTGGTGGCTGAGTTGAAGGCTTCCGAATCAGATGCATGTCACGACCCTGAGTCAGAATCCGACAAGGGGAATGGAAAAGGGAAGAAGATCATTAATACAGAGCCCAGTGCCACTATTGCCACCACCAAGATCCAAAAGAATGAGCTCGAAGATCTAGAAGAGGGGGAGTGTCTTTTCCCCTCACAGATGTGGGTGAAGGGTTTGCCGCTACAATTCATTGTCGATAGTGGCAGCCAAAAGAACCTCATTTCAGTAGGGGTCGTGAAGCGGTTGGGCCTACTGACTACACCACACTTGCAACTGTATAGTATTAGGTGGCTTCACCAAGGATGAGATCTTCAAGTTCGCCAGTAGTGTCGCCTTCCCTACAGCATCAAGCCCTTCACAGATGAGGTATTGTGTCATGTTACACCTCTGAATGTTTGTGATGTATTATGAGGCTAGACATACTTGTGGAGGCGACATGCTATGTATGCGTCAAGGCTTTGTGTTGTGATTATTTCTTTGGGTAATTCATTATACAGGATACCAGAGGTAGCCCCACCTACTGCCACCTATTTGATCACTGCTAAGAAAGGCAACAAGTTCATATCCCAGACTAGGAAATTTGTTTTCTATTTGATTCACTCAAAAAGTAAGGGGATGATCGTCACCACATCCATGAACCCTGCTAAGGGTTCCTCCATGTAGCAACAACAACAACAGAGGGATACAGTCATGAAAGAACACAGGAACAACTTCTCCTCACCCATAGGGGTATGACACAAGTTTTAGGTGAGTGACAAAGTTTGGTTACATATGCAGAAAGAATTCCTTACAAGAGCCCATCAGAAGCTCAGACTACTCCAACATGGTCCTTACAGCGTTACCAAGGTTATGGGAAACAATGCTTTGGAGCACAACATTCCTCCATTCCTTCGTCTACACCAAGTGTTCAATGTGTACCGCCCTCAACCATGCTTCCCACCATTACTCGACTAATCAGAGATTGTAAAACAACTGACGAGGGACCAAGTTCAGCAAATGGAGGAACTCAATGCAATGGGCATCATTGCTTCCTAAGGGTGGAGGAATGATCCAAGTGGATGTTGGTGGCCAATTACCAATCTCATTTGGAACCCCACAATTATCTCTTTCAGTTTTTCAATTTCTGTAATTGTAGCACAATTTACTATTTTTAGCATTTTTCGAGTCCTGAACTTCCGGAGCCGTTTTAAGGCCATAAATGACATTTTTTGGGAAATATGGGAGCAACATGGGTCCATTGATCGATTTTTCTCTTCCCAAAGTTATATTCCTCGGAAGATCTTTCTAATGAGCTATTGTGCATGTCAAATGGAGATCGGATGCCAAAGTTACGACCACAAGAAGTTGATGTACCAATTTACCCAATCGGGGCCTACAATTTGGCGTTTCATCTTCTAGGGTTAGTTTTTTGGATGTTTAGGGTTTTCCATTGTCTCTCAACAATAAATAGGCCTTCGTGCCTCATTGTAACTCAGTTCAGAGGCATGTAGCTGCCACATCTCTTCTCAGAGATAAGCTACCATCGCCCTAGCTGGTTTATTTCCATTTCTGTTTGTAAGCATATTTCAGTATTTTACATTAATGAAATGAAGTATTATTTCCATTACATATCTGTATTTATGGTCATCTCTGTAATTTTTTGTGTTACTGTTTAAATATGGACCACTCCCAAGATCATGTGTAGATACTCCTGCTATGTAGAGTTGCTGACAAATCCAAATCGATAGTTGTTTAGTTGCACTGCTATAGGGTAAACCCTACTAGATGCATTTCTAGAATGAGGTGTAATTTATGAATTTAGTTCTTCTGCATGTTGAGAGGAGGTGAATCAATTCAATTTTTGAAGATAAAGAGGCCAACAACATGGGAAGTAATTTTTTGAATGGAATGTGAAGAAGTTGACATCTTCAGAAGCTATTAGTTTAGTCGAATATGAAGAGGTCAAGAACATGAGGATAAATGGTAGGAACAAGGAAGGAAACAAACTTTTTTCTACATCCAAGCTTTTGCTTATGCCTCTCGGCTCTTGGACTTTTCTTTATTCAACTACTTGCATTGGTTTGGCTTCTACATGATTTTCAGAGACCACGATTGGCCACTACACAAGTTCACGAGTGTGTTTGTTGTTGTGTCTGGTGTTGTTGTGTAACAGTGTGAGAATTTCAAGCACTTTAAGGACATTGTTCTGTAATATGAATTATTTTCTATAATAACACATTTGAATGAAATAAAAAATATTTGAATCCATTTCTATGTTCTCATGAGACGAATTGAATTACTTTCTGTTTGTGCGCTATATTTTATTCTATGCATTAATTAACGTAGTAGCCAAATTTGAATGGCTTATTATGTGTGCTCTATAACATTGATCCATATTGTGTAGTTACTGTGAAAGCTACAGAACCTAAATTGTTGCAAGTGGTATCATAGAAATTTTTGTTATGGTATTTCACCTTGATTTTATTCATGTAATAGGGTACTAAGAAACCTTGTTCATTGGTTGCACAACATGAGTGTTGAAGGTACAAGTTGGGTCACAAAATCTGGGTTGAGGTCTATGAATGTTGGTGAGACATTTGTAACTTGTGAGGATTCCACCGAGGAGAGGTGGAGCAGAAAATAAATATATAAAATATTTAAGATGAAGAATATAAGAGGTGAAGCATAGAAGAAATGGAGATGCATAGGTAGATTCAAATCCTAAAGAAGAAATATATGAACAATAGGAGGTTAAGGAGAGAGACCTAGCAGCGAGGTTGATTTAATATTTGAGAAATAGAGGTAGTGCAAGAGCTGAAGTTTCTTTTTATGATGGCAATATGAGAGATGATGTCATCGATTGGATTGGAAAACTCGAAAGATACTTTGAGTAAGAAAATTTTTAGGATCCAAATCAGGTGAAATTTTCCATGACAAAGTTGAAAGGTCATGTTGCATTGTGGTGGGATATGTTGTAGAAAGACAAAGTAAATAATCAGCTAGAAAAGATCAAGGCTTCGAAGAAGACGGTCATGAATATCAAGGAGAAAGTTATGCCTATTTATTACGAACATAACTTTTATATACAAGTCAAGATCCTAAAACAAGAGGAGACCTATGTTTCTGAGTACATTGAGGATCTTTTTAGGTTGTTACTTCTATCTGGCATAAAGGAACCATAATTCCAAAGAGTCGCAAGGTATGTGAATTGACTAAAATACTTGATTTAATATGAAATGAGTATGCATTATTTCCAAACTATTAATGAAACCTATCAAATTGCTGCAAAGATAGAGGAAAAATTGAATAGGAAAACAAAATAGAAAGGTAAAGGAAGATGTTTTAGAGGAGAAAATAAGGTAGGAACTACTAGAGGAAATGAAAAGGAAGAACAATCCACTAGTTGTTAAGGTGGTAGAGGTGAAAATAATGTTGGAAGAGGTAGAGGAAGTCTTCGAAGTGCAAAGGGAAAGTGTGTAATTAATTGTGATCGATGTAGAGTTTAAGGACATAAGAAATTGAGTGTCAGAAAGGAAAAAAATTCAAGAAAAAAAGTGAATCCGGAACAAAAGTTACACAATCTTATGAAGCTTTTATTGCTAGAGAAAATATGACTATGATTTAAGAAGAACAAGGGGAAAAATTGATGTTTCACAGAGTACTTGTCAAGCTTCAGAGGAAGATAGTGGAAGAATTAGAGCAAAGAAGGAAAATTTTCAAAACTAAGAACGTCCAAGGAAAGCGTTGTAACTTGGTAATGGATGGTGGAAGTACAAATAATTTAGTGTCCACTGTAGTCATGGAAAAATTGAAATTCAAGAGTTTAGTCCATCCAAACCGTTATAAAGTCTCATGGTTACAAAATGGACAACATGTGTTTGTGACTAAAGAATGCCTATTGAATTTTTAAATCGACAACTTTCAAGACGAAGTACCATGTGATGTGGTTGACATGGATGAATTCCACATACTTCTGGGAATACATGTTTGACAAGAAATTTCACCATCATGGTTGGGAGAATACCTATGAGCTCATGAAAGACGGAAAATAGTACAAACTTACCCTAATGTTGGAAAACACAACTATAACAACATGAATTTGTGGAAGTACCAGCAAGTGTAACAACAAGGTCATGTTATATTCAACCAAGGAGTTTGCTTGTGACGAAAGAAAGAAAAAAATATGTTTAATAATGATTCAAAAGGTTGTGCTAGAGGAAGTGAAATTAGAACCCATCCTAATAGAAATTAAATCCTTCTTAGATGAATTCAAGGAGATTGTTGTTGATGAATTTCAAAAAGGACTACCTCCTTGTTGGAAATAATACTGAGAGGGGGGGTGAATCAGTATTATCTACTTCTTTTTATAAATCTTCCTTATTTGTTCTTTGAATTAGTTTTGCATGTCAGTACCATAAAATAATGATCATGAACAAAGAAAACAGATAGTCACACCAAAGAACACAAGATGTAAGGTGGAAACCCAATGTGGGTGAAAACCACCTGCTGCAATATGTCTCTATCTTCTTTCAAATTAGAAACTCCTTTTACAATGGTTTTTTACTGGTGCAGTCCTTTACCAGTACGCAGGCTGCAACCTGCAGCGAGCTACAACTCTCTCTCGTTTTCCAGTTTCTCCTGGAAGGGAGCTACAACCCCCTACTACTTTTCTTACAAGGACCACTTTTCATAAATTTTCAAACTGGATCCATAAGCATCAAATGATCATCAAGTATAAGAGAATCACCCAGTGAACTGTAGTAACCAAATCAACAATAATAGGACCAAACCCAGAACACAACAATGATAAACAAATATTTTAAGAGAAGTAAGCACCCTACGCAACTGCTAGCCTGCTTACGTAAGCACCCTGCTCAACTGCTTGCCTGCTTACAGTACTCACCCTGCTCAACTGCTTGTCTGCATACAAGTACGCACCCTGCTCAACTGCTAGCCTGCATACAAGTACGCACCCTGCTCAACTGCTAGCCTACGTACCTCGCTCTGAGTCCATTGAACTTCCTGTGGTCATCCGCACCTGAAGCCCTTCTGTGCCTGCGTACTGGCGCACCTGAAACCCTTCTGTGCCTACGTACTGGTGCACCTGAAACCCTTCTGTTCCTGCGTACCAATGCACCTGAATCCCTTCTGTGCCTGTGTACCGGTGCACCTGAAACCCTTCTGTGCCTGCGTACCGGCGCACCTAAAACCCTTCTGTGCCTGCGTACCGGCGCACCTGAAACGCTACGCTCCTGCGTATGTACGCACTTTTCTCTCACTGTACTTGCGTACCTTCGGGCATAGATGATTCCAAGACTTCAGAAAGAACCCAGACAGTCAGATCTACAGATCTGAACATGCGGCGAAGAGATCTTAGTCCATCAATAGATTCGCCTTATTTAGATCTAGACTAGATCTTTCCCTCATAAGATATTCAACCAAAAACATGCTTAAGCCAAATGATCTCCTTTGCTTTATATAGGCAAGCTCTTCCTCAAATCAAGGATCATTGGGCTCAATAATAATAATAAAATAAACAATACCATGGGCCAAAACCATGATAACCCAATACCGTTGGCTAAATACCATGAGAAACCCCACGTGTGGGCGCTTAATTGCCTTGAAGTGTGTGCACTGGGGGTACGCACCCAATGAATGGGTATCCTGCGGGTATGTATGCACTTTATATAAGACATGCCTGCGTGTACGCACCTTTTGAACGGTGTGCCTGCGTACTCCTTATTTTCTTCAATATTTGAGAGCTGTTCATCAATGTTTGCTATTGACTTGTTGTACAGTGATCCATCACCTGTATGGGTTGCCATCAAGGACAACACTTTAGCCATAATGCCAACAATCTCCCCCTTTGGACTTGATGGCAACCTCAAAACTTCAGCTTCATTCTCCCCCTTTGACATCAAGGGCAAAGGGTTATGCTGCCCCTAAGAACATGCTCCCCCTGAATATGAACCAGATCTGCAACGAAGAACCATAATCCATCATGAAAGAGATAGAGACATATTGTAGCTACTTCCAAGATCTCCTTCTGCACATCCTCCATAATGCCAACAATGCATTATATGCTCCCCCTGAACTTGTACCATCAATCAGAAGAGGTTCAGCAATAAGATGATGAATCAAAAACCCCCAGCTTTTTCCTGAGGTATTCAAAAGTGTCCCTAGGCAATGGTTTGGTGAGGATATCAGCAACTTGTTCCTTAGAAGGAACGTACTCCAACTTGACCTTCTGTTCAAGCACTTGTTCCCGG
>APFE031721377.1:66941-138123 GCA_000404065.3 Pinus taeda | reverse complement strand
TGTGTGCACTGGGGGTACGCACCCAATGAATGGGTATCCTGCGGGTATGTACGCACTTTATATAAGACATGCCTGCGTCTACGCACCTTTTGAACGGTGTGCCTGCGTACTCCTTATTTTCTTCAATATTTGAGAGCTGTTCATAATTGTTTGCTATTGACCTGTTGTACAGTGATCCATCACCTGTATGGGTTGGCATCAAGGAAAACACTTTAGCCATAATGCCAACACTCCTATGAGAAGTATTTCTCATCAGATTGACGTGATTTGTAGATTGAGATTATCAAAAAAGACACCTTACAAGATGACTCCAGCAAAGAATGAAGAAGTAAATAACCAGGTATATGAGGTTCTTGATAGATTATTGATAAAAGAAAGTTTGAGTCCATGTGTTGTACCAACAATATTAACTCGAAAAAAGACAAATGAGTGGAGAATGTGAATGGATTCTTGAGCCATTAATAGGATAACCATCAAGCACTGATTTCCCTTGCAAAGGATGGAGGATATTATGGGTTGTTTGAGTGGGGTTACATATTACTCAAAGATAGACTTGAAGAGTGGTTATCATCAAATCCATATTAGGGAAGGTTATAAGTGGAAGACTACTTTCAAGTTGAAGGATGGATTGTTTGAATGGTTAGTTATGCCGTTTGGGTTGAACAATGCTCCTAGCACATTCAAGAGGCTCATGAATGAGGTTATGAAACAATTCTTGGGAAAAAAAATTCTAGTGTACTTGGATGACATTATAATTTTTAGCAAAAACAAAGAGGAGCACTTGGAGCATGTAAGAAAAGTGTTTCATTGGTTGAAGGAGGAGAAGATACTAATCAACTTGAAGAAATGTACATTCATACAGGATGAGATAGTGTACAATGGATTTGTCATTTCCACGTAAAGCTTGAAGATGGACTTTGAAAAGGTGAAGGGTATTTTGAAAAGACCAACACCTCAATATACTTTTGGGGTGAGGAGCTTTCATAGGTTGGCAAGGTTCTACCAGAAATTCATTAGGAATTCTAGCCTGATTTGTGCACCTCCCAATGAGTGCATGAAAAAGGAAAATTTTAAATGGATAGTGGCAGTAGGGAAAGGATTTACATATATGAAATGGAGAGTGATAGAGAAACCAATTTTGGCACTTCTAAACTTTGATAAAGTATTCCAAGTTGAATGTAATGCAAGTGGGTGCAATTTTGAGTCAAGAAGGCAAACCATAGCATTTTCAATGATAAGTTGAAAGATGCGAATAAGTAGTATTTTGTTTATGATCAACAATTTATGTTATTGTGCAGGCTTTCAATAAGTGCATACATTATTTTCTTCCAAGGAATTTGTCTTGTTTAGTGATCATAAGGCATAAAAATATATCAAAAATCAAGGTAAGTTAAATCAAAGAATTCTAAATGTGTTGAACTTTTCCAAAATTATACATTTCTTTTTCCGTATAGGTCTAGAAAGTCAAACAAAGTTTCAGATGCCTTAAGTAAGAGAGTTTTGTTACTCAACACTTTATTAGTAGACGTGGTAGGTTTGAAAAACATGAAGGAGTTGTATGCAGAAGATGTTGATTTTGGAGAAGCTTGGATAACTTGTAAATCACCTTGAATTGTGGGAAAGACCATGTTCTTGGACTACTATATCCAAGAAAGGTTTAAAAATCAAGAATTGTGCATTCCTCAAGGTTCAATGAGGCTGAATCTTATCAAGGAGCTACACGATGGAGGCCTAGGTGGAAATTTTGGCGTGGATAAGATTGTAGGCTTTCAATAAGTGCATACATTATTTTCTTCCAAGGAATTTGTCTTGTTTAGTGATCATAAGGCATAAAAATATATCAACAATCAAGGTAAGTTAAATCAAAGAATTCTAAATGTGTTGAACTTTTCCAAAATTATACGTTTCTTTTTCCGTATAGGTCTAGAAAGTCAAACAAAGTTTCAGATGCCTTAAGTAGGAGAGTTTTGTTACTAAACACTTTATTAGTAGATGTGGTAGGTTTGAAAAACATGAAGGAGTTGTATGCAGAAGATGTTGATTTTGGAGAAGCTTGGATAACTTGTAAATCACCTTGAATTGTGGGCAAGACCATGTTATTGGACTACTATATCCAAGAAAGGTTTAAAAATCAAGAATTGTGCATTCCTCAAGGTTCAATGAGGCTGAATCTTATCAAGGAGCTACACGATGGAGGCCTAGGTGGAAATTTTGGCATGGATAAGATTGCATCGTTGGTAGAGGAAAGGTATTTTTGGTCTAGCATAAAAATGGATATTTGAAAGTTTGTTGAATGATATAGAGTTTGCCAACTAGATAAAGGTAGTAGTAAAAATAAAGGGTTATACACTCCATTACTAGTACTAGAAAAGGCTTAGGAAGGTGTCAGGATGGACTTTGTCTTTTGATTTCCAAGGACACAAAGGAAGCATGATTCAGTGATGGTTGTTGTAGATAGGTGTTAAAAGATGGCACATTTCATAGCATGGAGGAGAACAATTGATGCTACTGAAGTAGTTGTTTTATTCTTCAAATAAGTAATGAGACTTCATGGGTTTCAAAGAACCATTACATCAAATAGATATACAAGTTTTTTGGGTCACTTTTAGAGGAAAATGTGAAATAAGATGGGATATAAAATGTTATACAATTTGGCCTATCATTCCTAAACAAATGGATAGATTTAAGTAGTGAACACGAGTCTTGGGAACTTGCTAAGAATATTAAGTGGTGAAAATCTCAACAAGTGGGATATGGTATTGGCATAGGCAGATTTTGCATACAATGAATTGGTGAAAAGATCTACTAGTAATATTTGATTTCAAATTTTTTATGGGTAGTCACCAAAGGGTGTTTTGGACCTAATACAGTTTCCATATTTGGAGGAAAGGAAGAGTGTTGATGCAAGTGATTTTGCAGACAATGTGCCACTCATACACGAATAGGTGAAGAACAGATTTCAACAAAGTAATGCTAAGTATAAGGAGAAGAAAGATTTGAAAATAAGAGAAAAGGTTTTTAATAAAGGATAATTGGTAATGGTGTGTCCGTGGAAAGAGATATTTCCCAGTGGTACCTACAACAAGTTTAAATACAAGAAAATAGGCCCATGCAGAATTATTCGAATGATTTCTAAAAATTCTTATAAGAGAGAGTTGTTGAGAAACTTGGATATATATTTGATATTCAATGTAGCTGATCTATATGAGTTTCACAAACGATAAAGTAGTGAAGAGATATATATGCTCATTGAGTGGAAGGAATAGTTACCAGTCTAAATTACTAAAGAAGTGGAAGGAATTCTGGCTATAGTGTTGCAAAGAAGACTTGTCGCGGGGATTATTTGTAGTATTTGGTTAATTGGAAGAAAAAGGGATCTAAAGATGTGTCGTGGGTGTCTAAGAAAGAGCTAGCACACCTACAAGGGACTTCATGTGTAATCAGTTATTTTCTCTAAGTTATTTTCTCTGAGTGTTAGTTTCTCCTCACCCTTGTGTTTCTATTGGCAGACCAGTCTCGATAATCATAATTCAGTATAAATGTTTCGATCAACCAAACCCAGAAGGGAACTTGTACTTTAATAACAACTAGTTGCTCCTCCCCTCGAGGCTGTAAAATTTCCTGCACTATTTTCTGATACCACATGCACCCTGGATGTTAACCTCTACCTGGGAGGCCATGTATGAAATAATTAAAAAATAGAGCACTTTAATTTTTGCAAGCAACTTTAAAATTAGATCTCTTTTATTTTCTAAATTATTTGTGCATAATGAAAAGGATCTATATATTTTATGATGGAAATTACCAATATTATATCGTACTAAGTTGTTTTTGTATGTTCAATGAAATGTTAGCAGAATTTTAATGCAATGTAATGTAAACGGAATTTTAAGTACAATATGCAGGTTAATAAGGTGGTCTAAAGAGAGAAACAAGAGAAAAGCTTCCACTTTGACATATGACAACGTTTTATACTTCATAAATTGATATAGCTCCTTAGCAAATTTTCGGAGGTGCCCGACATACGTTCAAGGTATGGTTTGTTGCCTGAAACATTTTGTGTTTTGTCGCATTATTTCTAAGTGAAGGATTGTATGCTTCATAGCTTCAATTTGAGAGAAATCTTTCGCTAAGCGGTGGTTTTTTTATTGGCAAGCAGAAATTGCTAGATATTATTTTATTATTTATTTATTAATTAATGTTGTCTTTTTTATATATTATGGATATATCAAGTCAGTAGGGAAAAAGGTAGCTTTCTTCTCTAATCAGGAAATATTGCAAGCCATATGATTTACATAGGTTTTTTAAGATTTTAAGCCAATAAATCTTAAGTTTCTGTGTGCATTAGACACGCACAATTTCACCATCGTCGAAAATCATAATGCAATAATTTCCAGCTGCCCTTTGGATTGGTGATATTTTAAAATGTAATATTTTCAGGTTAATTTGTTAGTATGACCCATCTAAATGGTTGTTGTTTTTGCTATTCAAACCCAAAACATTGATATTTATTTAATGGCAACTTCAGAAAAGTAAGGTTTTGTAGTGTGAGTATAAAATTGAGGTGGGGTTTTCCATGTGACAAAATCTAAATGGTTCTCACCGTTTGAGAGAGAGAAAAATGGCCCATCTAAATGATTGTTTGTTTTGCTATTCAAACACAAAATATTGATATTTATTTAAACTACACATATTCTGGTAACTTCAGCAAACTAAGGTTTTGTAGTGTGAGTACAAAATTTAGATGGGGTTTCCATGTGACAAAATCTAAGCAGTTCTCACCTTTTGAAAGAGAGAGAAAAATCTCAAAGCAAATAAAGCATCCACCAGTGATATATGCGTACATTTTTCCCAAACTCATTTTAAAAATCTAAACCATTCTTGCAATAACTTAATAAAATTGTTCTTTCAATGAGTGCTTCTAACCCGCAATATATACCTATCACACAACAAATTAATTTTAGTAAATCATAATGAACTTAGATTTCTTTGTCAATTTTTCTCGATCTCCTCTCAAATCGGCAAGGACTACCATTGCTTGCAATCCCGGTTGATATAGGGCACTAAGGACATTCTTTGTATTTAATTTTATGGGTGTGATTATGAAAATAATCCGTTGATTTGTGGGCATGGATTTTAGTTTAAATATAAAGTTGATCTTCTTTTGGAGATATTATGGTTTACTATTAAACTTAGACTTGCTTTGGGACTTGGTCTTTTGAAAAAGAGAGATTGATTTTAAAGGGATATTGAGAAGTCCATTCCTTTTGGAAGTAAGTTCTAAAATAAAAGTCTATCATTTTTGGAAGTAAGTTACATCATTTTTCCTTTTATTTTTCTGAGAACGGTTTGTAGGTATGTGGAATAATGAACGGTGTTTACAACATTATGAGATAACGTGTAGGTATGTGGAATAATGAACGGTGTTTACAACATTATGAGATAACGTTGAGAACATTTACCTTCTTCCTTTAATTATTTATAATTTGCAAATAATATTTTAATTTTTTTTTGAGTTTTTTATATTTTTTTATTAAGCTTGACATTGTGTTTATGATTTGAAAAGATATACATTTATGTTTTTATGGTTGCTATTTATCACGGGAACGAAACCAAGGTGACAAAAATAATTTTTTTTATGCAAAAAATTATATAATATTAAAAAAATTACTATGGAGTACTATACAGGAAGTTTTTATAGTCGAGGGTAATAAAATTATAATTATAGTGACTACAACCTAAGATAGTTAAATATTTCCATAACTAATCAAACACATTATTGTAAGAGAAAGAGTAAGTCATAAGAAAGACTATTTTGAAATTGATATATCAATTTGCGCAACAGGGATGTCTAGGGAGTGTCTAAAGAAATTGGTCCTTTGCCTTTAGAGAGCATGGCCACAATCTTAGTGAATCGCATTTCCATATCCCTGTGGTCGAGAGACATCTAAGAATTCTCTACAAGTAATATGTTGAGATGTACAGCAATTTTACTTTTATTGTCTTCTTTCTCCTCCAAAGATTTGTGAATAAGTGTTTTGAGATGCTAATAGAGCTCTGCAATGCAGAGATTTTGATGGGAATGTGTATGGTCCAAATTGGGGATCAAATTTTCCACATGGCTAAGTATATCCTCATCATTGTAAGCATTATGCTCTTCCATAGCTTCTAAAGCATCTTTTTCCAACATATATTGGATGTGATCTAGAGTTGAATCCCTATATATCTGAGCCACTAATTATGCTCAAGAGTGATCCCAATAAGTTCACTCACCTCTACTAGTGAAGCCACGTAGAAATCTCATTCTCTAACACAACATTATGGGAGGTGTGGTAGAAAGGATGTTATAACCATTAGCTATTAGCTATGAGGGTGCACTGAACGAATATGATATTCACCAAGGTATTATGTTGAAGGGAAATAGAACTGGGAGTGATTATGGTGGATTCAAGGTGGTTGTGTAGATATTACCCAAATAGGTAGGCTTGCATGCGAGGGGCATTGAGGGGATCTTGTGAGGATTACTTAGAGGGAGTGGTTACACAATTAGCAGCATAGCTGATAAATTCATAAGCTGAGTGCAAGGAAACCAGTTGTCTTGGGTTATTAAGTACCAAGAAAGGACTTTAATATTCATCCTTTGTCATATTATCCACAAATACTAGATAATAATGTAAGAGGAGTTAGTGAGAAGTTTTGAAAGGAGTCCACTAACATCCCATGTCAATTTTGTTAAATGTCATCAAACAACAAGAGCTAGTGCCCACTACCTCCCCACCATCGAATAGTAACCAAAGGTCACTCCCCTTCACAAGTTGTTGAGCACACTCACAGCATAATAACAAAATTGTTATTCTCCACTCGAAAATGGAACAAACACCCACCACAATAAGCAAGGGGATGCCAAGTTAGCAGCATGACCTATGCCTTCACTTCTTCTCAAGATAAAAACAACACTCCAGGAAAGGATTTTCAAAGAGTGGATGGCTAATTACATAGTGAACTAAGGCTTAGCCATGTGAAACCAAGGTGGATTGAAGATTCTGAAGGTAGAGGTCACTTGATTGTCTTAGACCATATTTAGGAGGTGGTGATATATGCCTTTGATGATGTGTAATTTCATTTGCATGTTTTTTTAATTGAATTGGGAGAAGGAAGGAGAACATTTTTTATTTAATATAACTAATAAAATGTAATGTTACTTTGTGTGAAAATAAATCATTTTTCATCCTGCATCATTCATTAACATTAGCAAACTCAATTACTTGACTTAGGATAAAGCTAATACAACCACTTTAAAAATATTAATGTAATTGCTGCTACAACCACATTAAAAATGTTAATATGGTTGATATAGCCCAAGGCTTCATAAATATAACAAAAAAGACAATGCAACATGAAGAACTTCTTACCAATACACACATTTATCAGATTAACCATGTATACAAAGGTTATGTGTCAACTTTAATTTGAGAAAAAAAAGGAATTACACATCTTATTGTAAAATGAAAGATTTTGATATATATATATATATATATGAATAGTATGAATAGTATAAATAATAATGAGCAACTTATGAGGGAGGAACTTATTAGAATTGGAACTCAGAGCATATTCCGTTGAGAATCAATCTAAACCATTAATTAAAAAATAAATAAAAATTCAATATATCTCCATTCACATTAAGTTGAAATAGAAAACCTTTAACAATTATTCAAGATAAGATTTGAATAGAAGCTTTTACACAAAGAACCACATTTCAGGGAATGGAATCAATAAAAAACAGCAGCCCGAGACATAAAAGTCGGAGACAATTTCCAATAACATCATCAAGAACTAACAAATATCCATGGGCAACAGCTTCAGATCCCTCAAACCATGAGGAAATCACAAATATCCATGAGCAACAGCTTCAAAATGCTGAAACGATACAACCAATATCAAATTTCTAAGGTTTTCTTGAAACCTAGCACCGGAATCAATTAAAAAACTGACCTGTGCGACAAACCCACGAGGAAATTTTAAATAACATTAGATAGAAATCCACAAATATCCATGAGCGGGAGCATCAAACTCCTCAAACCATAACACCCATATCAAATTCCTAATGGGCTCTACTGCCTCGAGGTGACCATTCCTAAATATCTGTGGCTGTTTTTTAAACACAAGTTTTGTACCCTGAACGGCCCCATGCTATCATCATAAAACAAACATTTTATTACAACTACCCAGAATTTCCTGTTACAGCATAAATGTAATTAATCATTTGACTCTGAAATTTCTGAAAATGCAAACGTCATTGTTCGAAAACAAATGAAAGCCATGATCAAACCTTCATGGCCGTGTATGTAGAGGAGGAGGAGAAGAGCACCTTCTCCTTCCTTAGATCCTTCATGTGCCTGAATGGCAGAAAATACAGTGGTTATTGTAGATATGGTGGATAATGCTCCCTTCTTCCACAATTAGCCCTCTGCTGTGCTTGTTCCACAAATGGATTGCATAACCTTCCTTCTCCAAATGCCTAATCTTGGCATTTCTCCACTCCGCATGTTCCCGGTCACTCAGAGTTATAAAATAGCTGTGAATTCGACTCCAGTCCACCGGATAAAACGCGATGGGAGGCATTACTTGGAAATCATAACCAGTTCGATTGGCGACCCTGGTGACAACTCGAGTGACAAGGTAAGGACCATTGTGACCCCATTTGTTGCCATCGAACGTGAGGGCGAACTCCTGTATGAACTTGAATAGCAGAGGATGCCGTTTATCGAACGCCAAAACCGCATTATTCAGCCGATTCCACTGCCCACTTTGGCGATCCGTGGTCTGCGCTCCGATGGCGTTTCTTAAGCCGGAAAAGTTTCGCAGAAGTATGACGTCCGCGTCAATATAGACGCCGCCAAATTTATAAAGAGCTACGAGGCGTAGGATGTTGGAAAGATTCTGTGCGAATGACACTACCCCGGGGTCGATATCGCCGTTCTCCACCATTCTCAGCCATTTCTCCGCCGGTGTTTTCTTGAAAAGGTACCGGAGGTCGGGCGCCGCTGCCATGACACGAAATCCTCGGCTTCTGAAAGGCCGCAGAATCTGCTCTCCCGCCTCGGAGTCCATCGTGCGGGAGATGATGAGAAGGCAGCACGACGGATTCCACTTGAAGACGCTCTCTATGGATAGCCGCTCCCGAGAGCCGAAGGATTCGATCCGCGATATCCAAGTCATGAAGAAGTTTTTCTTGCAGGGCTTCAAGAAAGGCTTTACCTTCGCAGAGAACTGACGCGACAGCGAATCTGAGTGGAGGACCTTGAAGCTGGCAAAGTTCTTCCTGAACCATTTAGTTCTCTCCTTCTGGGTCATGTTCAGGGGGGGTTGCTCTAAGCTTGGGACCGGCTTCACCCACTTCCTTGAAGGGTTCGTTTCTGACGTTCCACTTACGACTGCTAGAGGAGCATGCCGAGTCTCTTCTCGGAGGACGTACAGGACAGCGTTGGATTCTCCGTGTCGGATGTTGGTGGGGGCGTGAATGGCGAAAGTGGCATTGTAAGTATCAGAAATGGAATTTGAGGTGAGACGGACATGGAAGACTACAAAGGATTGGAAAATGATAAACAGCAGGACGAAGAGTAGCCGAGAGGAGAGAACTACAAAGTGGCGTTTCAATATCTTCATCCCTGTTCCTTATCAGGCATAGTCTGCTACATACAATGCGAATTCTATGTGTGTTTATTCCTCTGATCAATATTAAAAAAATTCAAATATTTTATTAGGAAATAATAAATTTGATTATTTATTTATTTATTGGTTTTAAATCAACTTAAAAGATAGGTTTATTACTGGACACATCTAACAAAATAAGAATGACGTCAATGGTGCACACACCAAACCAAAAGGACCAATTACATCAGCTCAGGAAAGAAACTATGACTTCATAGTTATACACACCTAACCAAAAAGATTATTGTAAGATTATTGTAAATCGTACGCAAAGTTTCAGGATTAGTTGATTAGCGTAGCTTTTGGTGCAATGCTAAAGTCATGTACAAAGCTGATATCTCGGTACGAAGGTTTGGTGTGATGTGAAGCTTATGTGTTAAAAATTCCAATAAATTTTAGTGAAAATGTTTAACAAAGTTTAGGTTTTTTATTTCATTGTTACATTATTGTATAAAAGTTTAAAATTGTATATAATTGACATGAGTGGAATGAATATTTATTGAGAATTTTAAAATAATAAATAATCTATACAAAATTAATTGATTTAATGATTTTTACTTTTATAAATAATTAAAAATATTAAAACGTTGAATTAAAATTTAAAAAATTGCTATAAAATCAAATGTGATAAATGGTATTATTTTATATATAATAATTTTAATTTCAAAATAAATTATTAAATTTAAAATTAAAATGGAAAAACAACTTTTCTCATCGATTAAAACATGTATTTAAAAATTATTTTTAAAAATATGAAATAACTAATATCATAAAAAAAATAAATAAAAAATAATAAATATATTAGAAAAATTAAACATTGTAATAATAGCTTGAAATAAATTATATATATATATCTATATATATATATATATATAATATATATATATATATATATATATATATATATATAATTCTTAAAAGATAATATGAGAACGTTCAATAATATTGATTGTTGGGTTGTGTTATATTTTTTCCACGTAGTTAACCCGAGGTTTAGAGGGGGTCGGAGCCCCCCTTGATTGCATCAATTGCATAGCAGGGGGGTCACTAGGGGGTTGAAGGGGGCAGATAGCTCTCCTCTACGAGGTCCGGGGCAGTGCCCTGGGAAATTTTTATTTTTAGACACTATATTAGGTTGGGCGGACCTACCTATGATTTTGTGCATGGTTTTCACATATGGTTTTGGATGCCATGTTTTTCGGTCCATGGTTTTAGACACGATGGTTTTCGGTCCATGGTGTTGAATGCTTCAACATGTATAAATATGTATTGTAACATTGGAAGGAACATATTGAAAAATCAAGATGGTAGTCCTGGTTTTGGGATCTAAGGGAAAATCGTTGTGTATATGTGTTTTATGTGCTATGCTCTCACATTGTTTATTTTCTGTGTTTTAGAATTTGTATGTAGGTAGTTTCTATATGGGGCTAAAACCTACATTTGGTATCACAGTTGTTTTGGCTTCAAGGGGATGCCTTTGTTGCTGAGGGGTTTTCGCTCGGTCCTATGGTAGACCCTGTTCAGTGGAAGATCTATGGGATCGATTCTCGTGGTGAAAGAAGATGACGAGTAGTGGAAAGATAGAGATCAAGAAATTTAATGGTCAGAGTTCTAAGTTGTGGAAACTCAAGATGGAGGATTTATTGGTTGATAGATATCAGTGGATCGC
The DNA here is from genome assembly GCA_000404065.3 of Pinus taeda. Classification (NCBI taxonomy): domain Eukaryota; kingdom Viridiplantae; phylum Streptophyta; class Pinopsida; order Pinales; family Pinaceae; genus Pinus; species Pinus taeda. The sequence goes on along the minus strand of APFE031721377.1, from coordinate 126,740 downwards.
GATAGATATGGGTACTAAACCAACAAGAGTTTCCGATGAAGAATGGAAGAAGTTGGATTGGAAGGAAAATACCACAATACAATTGCGTTTCTCAGATTTAGTATTGTTGAATGTATCAGGAGAAGCTACGAATAAGGATTTGTGGGATAAGTTAGGGACTTTGTACCAATCTAAGTCTCTGGTGAATAAATTGTTCCTACAGAAAGAGCTGTATAACCTCAAGATGAAAGATGGAGACTTAGTGACAGAGCATTTGAACGCATTTAATACTGTGGTAAGTCAGTTATTATCTATTGATATTAAAATTTCAGATGAAGATAAGTGCATCAATTTGTTGTGTTCTCTATCAGATTTGTTAGATAGTTTGGTTATTATAATAGGTAGCAATGCAACTAGCTTGTAGTTTGATGAAATAGTGTCATCCTTGCTGACGGAGGAGATGAGATGGAAAAATATGGAGAGCTAGAATGGTGATGCCTTGTCTGTACGAGGATGGTCCCATAATAGAAACAAAAATAAGTCATCGAGTGGAAGATCTAAATCTAGAGGGAGATCCAAATCTCTAGGAAAAGCTGTAAAGGTAGTGCACTGGAAATGTGGAAAGGAAGGGAACTACAAAAGGGACTATAAATCTAAAGCTCCTGAAATGGAAAAGGATCTGATGATGCTTCTTTTGCATAGGCGAAAACCACCTCAGATGACGGTGGGGATGTGTACTTGGCTTCTTCAAGTACACATGTAAATCATGAGGCATGGTTGATTGACAGGTGTATCCTTTCACTTCACTCCCCATAGAGAGTGGTTCTGCCAGTATGAGGAATATGATGGTGGTGATATCTTCTTGTTAGATGATAGGAAGTCTAGAATTGTTGGTCACGGAAAAGTAAATTTGAAGTTGCAAGGTGGAAGGGTTAGAAAACTTCAGGGTGTTCTTCATATTTCTGCATTGGTCAGAAATCTGATTTCCGTAAGCAAGCTGGATGATGCAAGTGTAAAAACAATGTTCGAGAAGGATACCTACAAGATGTTTCGGGGAGCACTGGTATTAATGTGAGGAGTTTAGATTGGAACACTATACAAGATGTAAGGTAGCACTATTATTAAGGGGTGTAATAGTTATGTGGTTCCTGAAAGTGGAGCAGAGAGTCTAGTGGTCTCTGGAGAGAAGGCCATGTTGTAGCATTAAAGACTTGGACATATTGGAGAGAAGGGCCTACACATACTTCATGGTAAAGGTATGGTAACATGCATGACTAATAGCTCTATGGATTTTGATTTTTGTTAAAATTGTGTATATGGGAAGCAGAATCAAGTGAGTTCCCCCTCTGGTGGTAAGGGGGTGAAACAAATATTAGAACTTATGCGTAGTGATGTGTTTGGACCTGTGAAGGTTCCATCATTGGGTAAGTCCATGTACTATGTATCATTGATAGATGAATTCTAAAGGAATACATGGATATATTTCCTCAAGAAGAAATTTGAAGTCTTTGACAGGTTTAAAGAATTTAAGGCTCTAATGGAAAACCACACAGAGAAGAAGATAAAGGTGCTGACGACAGATAATGGTGGAGAGTTTTGCAGTAAGGAATTTGAAGAATTCTATAAGAAGTGTGGTATAGCACGGTAGAAGACTACTCCATATACACCTTAGCAAAGTGGAGTTGCAGAAAGAATGAACAAGACATTGATGGAAAGGGTAATAAGAATGCTCTGTGATGTTGGGCTAGGATAGAAATTCTTGGCAGAGGCGGTGGGAACTACATGTTACTTGGTCAACACGTCACCTTCATCAACATTGGAGCATAAGACTCCACAAGAGGTATGGATTGGTGAGAAACCCTAATGTTCACATCTAAGGGTATTTGGATGTGATGCATATGTACATGTTCCAAAGGAGAAAAGAACAAAATTGGATAGTAAATCTAAAAAGTGCATCTTTATTGCATATAAGGATGGTTTAAAAGGTAATAAGCTTTGGAACCCAGTAACAAGGAAGGTTGTGTACAACTGAGATGTGGTGTTCAGAGAGGTAAAAGATGTTATTAAACATGAAGTCCGAACAAAGGAACCTGAGAAGATAGAGTTTGATCTAAAGGAGGAAGAATTGGACTCTACAAAAGAAGATCAATCATAAGATGAAAAACCACAAACTCCAGGTGTGAGAAGATCGTTTTGAGAAAGAAGGCAGCCAGAAAGTTATAGTCCATTTGCTTTCTGTTAAAATTTTGCTTTATCTATTATTGATGATGATCCCAGAACTGTGAAGGAAGTAGTAGATTCAAAGGATGTCAAACTCTGGAAAGAGGCCATGGTCGATGAAATGGCATCTTTGCACAAAAATGAGGCATGGGATTTGGTGGTGTTGTCGGCGGGAAAGAAACCCTTTGGTAGCAAATGGGTGTTCAAGAAGAAGACAAATGCAGAAGGAAAGGTGGAGAAATACAAAGCTCAATTGATAGCAAAAGGTTATTCCTAGGTGCCAAGAATTCATTTTGGTGATATTTTTTCTCATGTTACCAAGGTAGGTTCTATTATATTACTTTTATCTGTTACTACTGCTTTTGATTTTGAGGTAGAACAGATGGATGTGAAAACAACATTTCTTCATGGGGATCTAGAAGAGGAGATCTACATGAAGCAACCTGAAGGCTTTGCAGTGAAGGGTAAGAAAGAACTGGTATGCAAGTTAAAAAAGTCTATGTATGGGTTAAAACAATCACCAAGGATGTGGTATCAGAAATTTGATACATTTATACGGGGACTTGGCTTCACCAGAAGCAAGACAGATCACTGTGTGTATTTTAAATTAATTGGTGACTGTGTTATTTATCTAGTCTTGTATGTGAATGATATGTTGCTAGTTGGAAATGATAAAGAAATTATCTAGGATTTGAGGACCCAATTGTCCTCCAAATTCGACATGAAAGATCTTGGTGCTGCAAACTATATTTTGGGCATGGAAATTAAAAGAGATCGGGCAAAGTGGAAGCTCTAGTTAAACTAGAGGAAGTATGTTGAGATAATACTGCAGAGGTTTAATAAGAAGAATAGTAAATCGATGAAGGTTCCTACTCCTGTAGGTGTAAAATTATCTGTTGAACAATGAACCAAGACACAAGAAGAGGAAGAGAATATGTCTCGTGTTCCATATGCAAGTGTCATTAGTAGCATGATGTATGCCATGGTCTGTACTAAACCAGACATTGCAGTGGGAGTATTGAGCAGGTTTATGTCAAAACCAAGGAAGGGGCATTGGACAGTAGTGAAGCGGGTTTTCAGGTGTTTGTGTAGCACTAGTGATTATGGTTTGTGCTACCAAGGAAGACCAATATTGGACAGAGTTTTGGATATCTGTGGTTTTGTTGATGCGGACTGGGCTAGAGATTTGCATCAGAGAAGATCTAGAAGTGGGTATGTTATTAACCTGTTTGGAGGTGCAATCAGATGGATGAGTAAGAAGCATTTTGTAGTGGCACTATCAATTACAGAGGCAGAATACATGGCAACCACTCATGCAAGCAAGGAAGTAGTTTGGTTGCAGAGATTGTGTTCAAGTAATGGGTTAGTACAGGGAGCTATAAGGATATACCGTGATCGCCAAAGTGCAATGTTCTTGGCAAAGAACCCTGCTTACCATTCAAAGGCAAGGCACATTGATGTTTGGTATCACTTTGTGAGGGATATGATAGAAGACAAAAAGGTGTTGCTCGTAAAGGTGGACACTTTGAATAATACTGCAGATGCATTGACAAAATCTGTGAATTCTGAGAAGTTCTCTTGGTGTAGAGAAACAGTGGGCATTACAAGGTTGGATAAATGACTAAGCTCTCCTTTGGCCCCCTGTGGAAAGAAAACAACAAGTTGGAGAATGTTGGGTTATGTTATATTCTTTCCATGACTAGCCCATGTAGTTAACCAGGGGGGTTAGAGGGTGAGCGAAGCCCCCCATTCATTGCACTGATTGCACAGTGCGCAGGGGGGGTCACATGGGGGTTTGAGAGGGATGGGTAGCCCCCCTCTATGGGTTTCACAACAACGCCTAAGGAAATTTCATTTTTTTGACCATATATTAGGTTGGGTGGACCTACCTATGGTTTTGTGCATGGTTTTCGCACATGGTTTTGGACACGATGGTTTTCAGTCCATGATTTTGGATGCGATGGTTTTTGGTTGATGGTATTGGATGCTTTGGCATGTATAAATATGTATTGTAACATTGAAATGAATATAATAAAAAATCAAGTTGGTAGTCTCGGTTTTGGGATTCAAGGGAAAATATCTGTGTATATGTGTTTTATGTGTTATGCTTTCGCATTGTTTATTTTCTGTGTTTTAGAATTCATATGCAGGTAATTTCTATACAGGTTAAAACCTACATTGATATTAGAAAATAATATATAATATTAACATAAAAAGATACTATAACTTTAATACAAGAATTTTATTTTTTAGGTTTTGATAAAAATAAAAAATTTAATAAATACTAAATAAAATAATTAATTAATTAATTCCTATATATATATATATTTTTTTTTATCTTAGAAGATGTATATTATTTCCCATTTTATTTTATTTATATTATGTATATATTTTCAGATCTCGGTTTAATCCTTGTTTATTTATTTGTTGTTTTTTAGTAGATTCTTAGCCTTCGAGAATGAAAAAGTCATTGGTTATTAAAAATATTATATAATTTCACTTTAATGTTTTATCTCTAAATAAAAAACCATTAATTGCTTAAAAATGTTATATAATTCTATTTTTCCAACTTTTTAATATCTTATAAAAGTTTTCCATATAGAAAAGATATATTTTATTTCTTTTTTATACACAATAGTGTTTTCTCAACCAAAAAGTGTGCTTATCTTTAAAAATATCTTAATTGTTTTAGACCAGACTCTTTAACTTTCAAATTGGCCATATTTTTTAACACTCTTTTAAATCCACATCAGAAAGACTCAGAAATTCCATAACATAATATTATATATATTTTCGTATATCATATGTCTATACTAAAAAAAATTAAAAATAATCTTATACTAACGATTGAAAGAAGTTGGATCATTGAAACAAAGTGGATGTGATCGAGAGTATTAATAATAATATTGATTATTTGATAATAAAAATATTAAATCATAGTAAATAAACATTGATTTTCATCATTAATAAAATCATCAACTTGTATTTTTAGCACATTTTTTATGTTCCAAAAGTAGTTATGAACAACATTATGAAAAGAAAATCCTATATAATACACATAACAAATATGATTTATGAGATTTCAATAGTAAGTAGGCAATGAGCCTATTACATGAACAATTCTACTCTTAATTGCATCACCAACCAACACACAACAAATATTGAAAGAATGATGAAAGTATTTCGCGAACAAATCTTATTCTTAATTACATCACCAACAACCACACAAGAAGTATACTTATGAAGTCCATTAAAAATCAGGGCTCTTGATCATTAAAATAAACACATTTCTTTATTATCAATTGGTTATAAAAATTACATAAATGCTTCAAGGTTACAACCATGCCCATTTCTCTATTATCAATTGATTATACAAATTACATAAATGCTTAAGATTACAACCATGAAAAAAGGGATTGGTGAACAAGTTATTTAGAAATCCATAAAAGGAAGAATAAATTTATGCACAATGCAAAGAAAAACCTTATATGGGTCTAATGAAGGAGCATTATACTATTATAATTTACATGAGTAGGCATGTTCGAAATGGTGTGAATAATAGAACTCGTTACTAAAATATAAATTGATAATTTTTTTAAAGTTATATGAAATTACGAAAATTTAACCCATTATTAAATTTACAATTAATATCTATTGCTATAGAAAAACATGGAAATATAATCGACTATCAAACTTTCCAAGTATGTATTTAGATTGAAGACATCATGGAACCACAAATAATTTGAATTTCTACAATTACTCTTAGGTACGAGAATCTAGTTGAGATGTGATATCTTAGTTCATTAAACCAATAAATATTAATGATTACAACAATGGATTGTTATTCAGGGTGAGATGTTATGGACTTTAGGTAGAGCCACGCTTATTTTCCAAGCCCAAAAACAATTGGTGCTTGTCAAATAGGGTAGCCCATGCAAATATTCCATGGATTTACATCATATTTTAACCACAAAATAATATAGAAAAACAAAATAATTCAAGCTTAGATATCATTCCAACAAGGGCTACAAGTTTCCCACCATTATTATTAGATTATTAGATTATATGTGAACTCTATTTTCCAAAGAATAATTTCACCTATTCCCATAAAGGTTATGAATTAATCATTAATACATTAAATATGTCAAGCGAATTAACATTCAAAGAGCATATCCAAAAGAGATGTTTACCACAAGGTTATGCTAAATGAGCTATTGTTTCACAGTCCTACATCCATATTTTGTACCACTTTCTCCAAAGATACAACCTCACAAAATTCATTGAAATGCATGATACGAATTCACCAAGAATTCAAAATGAAAATTCAACACATTTGCACAAGATTGCATCCTTTCTTAAAGCTAATACATTACGTCAATAAAAATGATCCCTTAAGACAATAAATATTTTATCATTTGTCTCCACGGATAGAGAAATTGATTAAAATTTATGACAAGAAATTACTAAGAAATCAAAATAGATGCTTTTGTACTAAAGCTCAAGAGAAAAGATTATATTACATTGTGGAGATTTTTAAACAGAAAAATGCATGGAAAAACTGGCCACAATTAAGCCTTTGTGACTGGTACATATTAAAATATTGTGAGTCCTGGGAATCTGTCTAGTTTGTGTGGCATGATATCCCAGGCTTTGGTGTAGATTCTCCAGACGATGATGGGCCTTCCTAGAACGGTTTGATGCTGAACTTTGGTGAGGACCAGCCACTCCATGTGCTCTCGCATAAATTCTTCAAGGGAATTGTTGTAAAGAGCATCTTTGTATGTTGTCCATTCATTGTCGGTCATCTGGTTGACAGTGTGATATACTGGATGATTGCATGCCGTATTGCAATTCATGATACAGGGCTTGCCCATATTCCTACAATATTTCTCATGTTCTACCAGGTCCATAACAATTTTATTGACCCCATAATCCTTCCACCATTCTCTGATCCATTGATTTTGTTGATATCCTTGATAATGCTCGACTGTGCTGAATTTGAGCCTAGTATAGTGGGTTTATGTTTGGTCATCAACATTAAGAAATTGCCACCATAATCTTTTATAATCTGCAAAATCAAAGATAGTGTCAGGAAACATAATCATGGGATCATTTCTAGGCCAACTTGCTGCCATGTGTATCTTTAGATGACCAGGCTCATTCCATAAGTCATGGTACGATATATGCAGACATGTTTCTCATAGATTCCTATATCCTTTCCCCCATACTGCCAAATAGTAGCGATGTCATGAAAGTTCTACTCCAATGCTTTCCTTGCTAACTCAACATTCCTTCTGGGTTTGTCATAAATCATTTCATGTATCCACGTCCTTCCTTTGGGGTAAACTTTTCTTTCTGGCACATATAATTGAAGATCCATATGGGGCTATAGATTAGCATCTAGAACTTTTGTATTTCTGAGTTTCCATGTGGGTTTCCAGTCTCTTTTATATGTTTCCCATTCTAATTCATCTAGTATGATTCTCATTGTCTCCCTCTTGTGTTCCTGTTCCCATTCAGTAACAATAACCAAAACTTGTGCCTCTTTCTGCTCAATATATTCTCTGCTTAAAAAATCAGGAAGGATGTTATCTTTTCCTTTAATATGCTCACCAGAGAAGTCAAAATTGGCAAACAGGGCCTGCCACCTTGAAAATTTCACTTCTCCAGCCTTCTTAATGTTTTTTGTCAATACCTTTTGCATGACTGATGCATCAGTTCTGAGGAGAAAAGGTTTATTTATCAAATAAACCTCAAACTTGCTTATACGATTCCATGCAGCCTTGACTTCTCTTTCAATAACAGAGTAATTTTGTTCTGCAGGGTTCCAGACTCCAGAGGAAAATTGAACTACCTGCTCTTCTTTACCAATTCTTTGCTTCAAAACCCCTCCCCATCCAACATTGCTTGCATCAGATTCAACAATCTTAAAGGCTTGATCATCTGCAACATATAAAATGGGTAAAGATTTTACTTTAGCCTTGATTTCTTGAACAGCTTTGGTGTGGAGGTCTGACCAGTCAGGAGGATTTTTCCCTAACCTTTTGTTAAGGATTTTTCTATCATTGGCACAATCTTGATAAAAGTTGCTAACATAATTAAGGCAACCCAAAAACCTTTGCAATTGTGTCTTATCCTTAAGCACATCTGGAAATTTGTCATCGAAGTCAATGGCATGCTGTTGGAGAGAAATCTGCCCATTGCAGATTGTATGACCCAAAAATTTTATAGAAGTCTGAAAAACTTCTATTTTCTTTTTGCTTAGAACTAGCCCATTCTTCTGAACTATCTTTAAGAAAATATTTACATGCTTAAAGTGTTCATCTATACTCTTAGAAAAAATCAAAATATCATCAATATATAGAATCAACCAGTCAAAATAAGGCTTGAAAATGTCATCCATCACCTTCTAGAATTTTGAGGGGGCATTTTTGAGCCCAAATGGCATGACATTCCATTCATAGTGTCCTGTAGGAATGCTGAAGGCAGTCTTAAACTTATCAGATTCTTCTATAGCCACTTGCCAAAATCTTGCTTTTAAATCAAACTTTGAAAATATTTTTGCACCTGCAATTCTTCTGATCAAGTCTCCTTTGTGTGGAATTGGATAGGTGTCATCTGCAAGAACTAAATTCAGAGGTTTATAATTGATGACAAGCCTTGTGATACCCCTAATCTACTTTGCCCTTTTGTTTACATAAAATCCATAACAATTCCATGGGCTATTTGATTCTCTTATTAGTCTCTTGTCAAGTAGTTGCTGAATCTCTTTCTGGCAGAGATCCCTATATTCTTTTCTCATAGGGATTGCTCTACTCTTACAGGGCTTTCCTGCAAATCCTTCCTTATATGGCAGCCTGATAGTATGTTGTTTTCGATGCCAAAAGGCATTCGACTCTTCTGAACATCATTTTTCTTCTAGCTGTTGCTTCAAATCTTGAATTCTGCTTTTTACCTGAGGCAGATTTAGCTGTTCTTCAATCCTTAGTTTACTCTTGAGATCTTTGAGGTCTGTTAGTAAGGATTCTGCCTTATCTAAGTTCTGCATTGCCTGTACCATAGTAGACACTCTTGGACTGGAAACATAAGGCAGTATAATCTTCTTCTTTTTGCCTTTTGATGTGGGGACGGAAATAAAGTAACCAGATCTTCCTCCTTTCAACCTCGCTGAACCATGTGGTTCAACTGCAACAAGAAATATATTTCCTAGAATACAATCAATAGGAATATCTGCAACAACAAACTTCATATATACACAATGTGAATCAAAACCCAATGAAGCTTTTGGAACTTCATATTGAAGCCTCTTATTTCCAAGACCCACAACCTTTCTTTCAGCAGAGACCCAGTATTTGGTTGGAATATTTTTCATATTAAGGATATTAATATTTGCACCTGAATCTAATAATGCGGTCATTTGAAATTTTTTTCCTTGAATACAGATATTTACCTTAACATGATGTTGCTGATAGGTAATAGTAAATAATTTCATGTCCTTAAATCCAAAATTTGGATCTTGCATACCTTCAGCTATTTGAACCTCTTGTGCATGTCCAACTAGGTTCCAAGAATCATCCTCTTCTTCTTCTTCTTCTTCATATTTCTGGCTAGTCGTAATTTGTTTGCCTTTCTGCAGTTCTGCAATCTGAGCTTTGATTGTAGAGATCTCAGATTTGATGTGGTGGATTTCTCCACTTACTTCACCAAGAGTAAGTGACCTTACTCTCCCTGGTTTTTGGTGATGCATTTGAGAAGATTTTGTATTGTGCTCATAGGATGCATCAACAAACCATGGTTTCTTCCCTAATTCCTTAGAAGCTTTAGTTTTCAATTGATCTGTGAAAGCTTCTATCAGTCTGTTCTTCATATCGCCATCCTCCATCGCTCTGATTTGAGACAGAATTTTTAATTCTGCTTCTTCATCAGTGGATTCCATTAGCACCTTTTCTTTAGGAGGCTTTTGTTTTTCTTCTTCACTCGAGCTGCTAAAATCATCAGAATCATCTTCATACATGGCATGGCAAGCACATTCATCAGAATCAGAACATGAGCATTCCGATGAACCTGATTCGGAGTATTGGCCCATGTTTTCTTGAAATTCTTCTTCTGTAGAGCTAAAAGAATCAAGAGAAGTTTCTTCAAGCTGGTGCTGTTGTGCTATATCTCTGATTTTGAAATTGGGGCACCTTTCAGCGATATGAGTCACAGATCCACATTTAAGGCAAACAATAGGGCCTTTATGCTCTTTTTTGACTTGTTTGGCTTTTTGAGCATAGACAACAGTCTTCTTCCCTCTGTTAAGCTTTGATTCCTCCCCTTGCGGGCACCTTGAGGCAGTATACCCATTCTTCCCACATAGCCAGCAAGTGATTTTGTTCCATTTTTCTTGCTTAGCTGAATGCAGATGGATATCAGAGGGGTTGTAATAATGAGTATTTGGCACATACCTGTAATATCCCTTCTTTCTATGCTTCTGAATTCTATCTCTTTTGGGATATTTTCTTCTTCTGTCCTTTGGATAATTTTTCTTATTTTTGTAGAAGATCTCCCTGAATTCTCTTTTAGCACTTTTCTTAGTCTTCCTTTTCTTGACCAAAGGATCATCTACTGTAAGTCCATATCTGCTGCAGATGGACTTTCTATCTGGAAACCTGGATAGATTTTCTAAATATTTATTCACCTTTGAGCTCGTACAAAGACTCACCAGTGTCTTTGTAATATGTGAGTAAATTTCACCCCATGCATAGGATTCAGATGGCAACTAAAAAATTTCCTGCAACCTGATATAATCAACGAATTTTGAAGGTAAAGCAGCAAGATATACCTGTTTCCACAACAGGTTCTTTGAGTCCTTTACTTTGTAAATTCTTTGCATCCATTCACGATTAAAGTCATCATACTGTGACATTTTATGGCATTTGAGGTTCATGAGTATGAATTCATGTTTGTTGGCAATCTCTGTTTCACTTCCACACCAATGCTCCTGAATCATTGATGTCAGAGCGCCAATCATATTACTGATCACTATGCCATCTAGGTTATGTATAATGTCACCTTTCTCATCCTTAAGAACATCTGCCTCCATTGTTTCAATGAGTTTGGGGGAAGATTCAGTCTCCCACCATCTAGAAGTGTACCTGTAAAACATTGAATAATTGTCTTGCACGCATCTATTTCATATTTTCCTCTGAGACACATGAGCTTACATTTTGTGTACATTATGTCTATCATTTGTTGGATCTGACCAATGCTCATATTATCTATATTCCATTCCCTATGAGAGTCAGGGAAGAAGGTGTGTGCTTCAGGCAATTTTCCTTTTCCTTCGAGATCAAGAGCAACATACCTAGCAAATCTATGTTCTAGGGGCTCATAGATGGGAAAGATTTGTGTCTCTTGAGGTTTCTTTTCTGTTTCTCTGGCTTCTGCTTCAGCCTCTGCTTCTTGAAATAGAGAAGCAATGCTAATATGTTCTGATTTATCACCATCTGATGAAGAGACCGTTTCTTCGGGGAATAAAGCAGGAAACTTATGAATATTTCTGATTTGATTTTCAATCTTTATATTCCTTTTCACCAAAAGGAATTTGGAACTGGCTTTTCTGCTTTTGTCAACCAAACTTTTTCAATTTTTCCTACTAATCTAGTAAGAAGAGTTTTATTTGTGTCAATGTGACCAACTAATTTTTCTCCTACCTCTTCTATTTTGTTCAGTGAATCTCTGGCATAAGTACGAGAAATACTAGAATCAAATTGCATATTATCTAAACAACTATTCACACTATTTAATGAAATCTGCACAATATCTATCTTCTTCTTTACATCATCTTTCTTTGTTACATTCATCTCCAAACCCTTGAGAGCTGTATTGGTCCAGTTCAATTGTTCACTAGCCTTTTGAATTCTTCCATCAATTCCTAGGGCATTATCATCTTTTTGGACCAATGGGATGGCCTTGGCTTCATTGATATTTTCTCCTAAAACAATCCCTTTATATGGAGGAAATGTGGTAGGAGTCTCAATTTGTGACCCGTCTAATGCAGTCCATCCATGTTTGTTGACTGTAATACTGGAGGAAGCACCAGTAAAAACATTTATGGGAGCAATTTTATCTTTCCAAGAATAGAAAGAAATCCATGTATTGTTCACCTCCATGTAATGTTTCCAGTCATTTGCATATTGCCTTTTCTAGTCAGGGGTGCATGTTTGGTCAAATTATTCTGCTTGTGGATTTGTATACAAATCCCAATTAAGCATAGCCTTCATCCATTTAGCACTGATTTGTGATTTCAGGCATGCATCCATAAGTGAGAAGAACTTGTGCATTTCCATAACTGCAGGCTTTTACAATCAGCAGGAATTTGTTTAAACCTACATTCTCGAATCAACTGTGACTGTTCAAGCATTCCTAGGCCATATCTTGGCTTTGCTGGTCTCATCAGACAGATCGTTTCAGTTAATTTGGGATCTTCTTCTTCTACTATTTGCATCATGAGAACATGGTCTGAATCAGGTTCTGGCTCATGAGGAAATGGGATGTCAGAACACTTGGGATTCGGACACGGGTTTACAGAAGTAGAAGGAGGAGAAACACTAGTTCTGGGATTATGAAATGAATGTACATTTTGTTCAGCTAGGGTAACCAGATTTATAACATCTTGACAATTTGGACATTTTACTTCTAGCGAGGAGTAATTTACAAGCTGGGCCAACTCATATAATTGACTGTGTCTACAGAAAAAAGAAGAGGAACAAGCAGTATCTACAACAGAAGGGTCTCTGTAATACTTTGAGGATTTGCAAACAATATGAATTCCTTGGCAGTCAATGGTAGATCTTCTTGGAAAAGAAATAATAGCACCAGAAGGAGTTTCAGTAATATTTGTAGAAGTAATATTTCTGGGTACTATTGGCTTGGGGTTATCTACCGCCCAATGTGCAGGAAATTGCAAGTCTTGCCATCAGATCAAATGATGTTCAACTTTTTGATTTCGGGGATCGGTTTTGACAACAACACTAGACTTGGAATCTATGCTAGGTGTATGGCAGATGGATGGCCACAAGGTATTGGTGTGTCGCAAGCAAGCTTTAGTCTGAATGGCTACATTGTTTCTTTTCTTTTTCATATCGAAACCTGTTTTCTGGATTTGCTGCAAGATCTCAGCAATGGTTTCGTCACAGACATATACAGAAAAGTTTGGATAACAGTCAAAATACACAGGACCATCAGACAAGGGTGCCACTATTCCACCAATAATGGAATCGATGTACTTATTATGTGTCATATCTCTGACTATTGCAAGCAAAAAAGTATGTAACCCTTTATGGAATAAAGGATTTATTCCAACCCCAATACAACCTAGATGTAGATAGTTCGTCTTCAATTTCTTTGCTTCAGCTTGCAATGCTTTAGGATCCAACAGAGAAATTGTTTGAATGCTATCGGAGTTTTCTTGGACTTGACTAACTGACTCCTTAATGCTTATCCTTGATGCGGCAATTAAATGAAAGGGGGCTAAGTCACTATAAACTTCAGAAGGGGATATCTGTGGTAATTCCCAACGGGCAGAAGGCTGAGATTCTTCATAGGTAAGTTCTGCAGAATTTAAGGTTCTACTAGAACTACTTGCAAACATATCTCTTAAAGGATTTTCCTTAGCCTGAGAGTCTCTCTCTTCTAGTTCACGAAAAGAAATAGATTTCCTGAATGGTTCCATTCTGATTATGAGTACTTTAGATTAGAGTACCAACCTTTAGAACCAGACGTTACTGGCTCTGTTACCAATTTTCTGCAGGGGCTCCTGTCACAAGCTTGTGACTTTCTGTATTTCTTCGTTAGTGCAGATGGCCAACTCCTGGTGAACCAGTGGTGAACCTACTACCAAATTGCATCCTATATTAATGCTACTACATTATATCAATAAAATTACTAAATCCACTATGTTACATCAATAGAATTGACCCTTTAAGAAAATAAACCTTCTATCATTTATGCCAATGGATGGAGGATGATATCCTTTTTGTATTCTTTTGTAAAATAGTTACCTTGTTTGTACAATGTGTTTCTACAATAGCTTGTATATATAACTCGCAATAAAAATTAATCATCTTGAGATACAAGAATTTATTGTTAATTCGCTCACAGGAAAGGATAATTTTTTGACCAAAAGATAATATGAAATTTCAAAATAAATACGATATCATTATCTTTTCCAAGGTAATTGTTAACCTTTAAATCTTGTACAATCATGAATTCCTAGTAAACTAACTAATGGATTTCACATTTAAGGATATAGTTTTATCCTTTGTGTGTTTCTAGATTATTATTTATCCTCCTCATTGCTTTATATATTGATAATGTCTCTAGGTGAGAACAATTAAGGTGGATTCATTTATGAATTATATAATTGTATCATTCAAAAGGAATATAATGTTATGTGAGATGATTCGAGAAATTTTTTACCAAGTATTGTGTCTCTTTTCACATCTCATGGATCTTATTATTGACAATATCTAACTAGGTGTGAACAATTATCCATAGAGATATAGGCATGCCACCATATAACAAGGCAAGGAGATTGACATAGTGAAGGAAATTATCCAAAATCCTATTGCCACACTTTCTAACTCAAAATGTTGTGATAATCAATCAAGAAACTCCCTACATCTATTCCTAATCCCTCTAGTCAACATAGTGATGGTGCTCATTTGTTGGCCAATCCCTCAAGATCATATTTCTATTATTTCTTTTTAGTATGGGTATCATGAATGTAATCCATTGCTTATCTTTAGATTAGATTCCATCAAAACATTTATTTTTGAACCCTTGATAGATAGTAAGGTTATACAAGGCGTGGAGATGATTTTTCTCTACTCTAGTTGATCATTATTTCTACACTACAATATGTTTTCATATTTTTGATGGTTTTTTCATTATTTTATAATATCTCTAGTTTTTACTAGCCTTTCATGGATATTATTTTGTCCTTCCAAGTTGTGTGCATCCTCTTTTCCTTCTCTTTCTCTTATTAGAATTTTTTTCTCTTTCATATCTCGTGAGAGGGAAAAGAACAATTTTATTTAAATTGCCTTATTAATTACATAAAAGGTGGTTAATTTCTCTAAAATTGATGGATACTTTCCAATTCTATCCTCATCCACTCTTAGGATTCCATTAATCCCAAAACTAGGCTTTCTAACTACCATCACCAACATTAACAAGATGTTGTTTTCGGATAGGGCACATGAAAAATAGGTTAAGGAAAGATTATAATGAATTCGTAGCTAGGCTTATGATCATACCCTTGGATTCCCTTCCCAATTTCTTCCTAGTGGACTCATAGCTACTTATATTCCCTTTGTAAATCAACCAGCCTTGGACCATATTTTTAATTCTCAAAAGTGTAAATGAAGACACATATCTAAACATTTACTATTCAAGCATTTTGCTTAAGATTTACACTAGGAATATAGAATACATATCCATATATTACAAATTGGGTCATCTACAACTAGATTCTTATCAAATACCTATTGTCACAATATTTTTCAATCTCTACTTTAGTTGAGGAACCTACTTCTGCTAGCAAGTTGAAACACTCACTTATAACCTTGGGAAACTCACTTCTATTCCTCCATTTATCTGGGTTCTCTTGCAATTGTTTTTGCCATCATTGCATACTACCATGAAATGAGTGAAGGTCTCTCTATGAACAATGAAACAAAGTAATATAGGTGCCAAAACTTCTAGATTTCTAGTTTCAAGAAGAAAAACATGAGAGGATGGGATTCCTTGTCATATGACCTATAATTTTGTGTTATTATCTAAACCCTCTAGGCCCTATGTGTCTAAATTCATCCTCCCCTCTACTTATTATATTTATATAAGGAGAAAATTCCCAAGAGAAAACATATGGAGAAAGAAAGATAGGAAATGAAATGTTAGTGAATTTGCAGGGAGACTCCTTAAATTTAGTAGGTACCCTTACTAGTGACTACTTTTCAAGGAGAAATTGAGGCCAAGGCATAAGAATGGATATCTTCCATCCAATGTATATTTGTAAGACGATATTTTCTCCTTTAATGTATATTTCAAAATTTCTCATCTATTCTTATCATTTATTGTAAGCACTCAACTAAATATTGATTACCATGCACTAGAAAATATCTCTAATAGATCTATTATATGAGAGTAGAATTGGTTCTTGTATTTTATTTTGTGTATGATACAGGTGTGAGCAACAAAGGAAATATCTCTAGATCATTCATGATCACCATTAAACTCCAAAGATAAAGGAATGCAATAAAATGTTCCTCTCTCCCTATCTATAAAATGATGATAAAGGTTATGTTTAAGGAAAATTAGTGAGTAGTCCATTCTGAATTGATATAGATACTCAGTAGATCTATGGTGTTATCGTTTGAGCCATAAGAGAAAATTTCAGATAATAGAAATGAAACCTCCGCTAGGGATGAAAGCATTGGATCTTTCCTTAATTATTTGTTCTTTTAGTTTCTTGAGTCTCTCTTGGTAATTTTTATCTTGTATTAACTATCCCTGGGCCATATCCACCCCTAATTTGTTACATCTAGGATTGATTTGAATGTAAATCCTCACATTCCCCCTCCATTGCTTTGTATTCATGTATAGAGTGATGGTATGTTGACCATAACTATTATTCATGCTTGCATGAAGTATTTGATGAGTTGAAAATCACTCAATGTCTTCCTTGAAGAGAGATGGATCCCACGGAGTGCAAAAAGCACTCATTTTTTGTGATTTTTTTTTTTGGTTTGTTCCTATGAAACCTAGGGACTCTATTCTATAGAAATATATCCTTGTGAACTTTTTTTTATGATTATTTATATGATATAAAAATAGAAAAATAAAATTTTGTTTTGTGATGGAGCCCATAAGTGGTACTTTTTGGTGAATTTAGAATTTTCTTCTTTGTTTGGTCTATGATCATTTAGGAGGCCTTGCAGGACTTGATTTATTTGTGAATAATCCTAAGAATTCATATTATTATTATATGTAACAAGGATTAATGAATTTGGGAGTCTCTTGGGTTTGATTTTACTTGCGTGTCCTTTCTCTTGTTTTCTTTAGTGTATTGTTTAATTAGTGATTATTCAAACATGGTGTTTAGTTTCTTCTATTTGATTCGGTTGAGTAATTAGTACTTAGTTTCTTTTCATTAAAATATAAATTAGTAAAATTAGGAGTGCTTAGATAGAGCTTGCATATTTTTTTTGGGTATGTTTTCTTGTACGGACAATGGAGGTGTTTGGCTTCATGGCTACTACCATTTTTTGATAGCCCTAAAATTTATTTTATGGATATCTATTGTCGTTTTTGCATATTTATGTAGGTAGATCTTGATATTCCATTAGAAAAGGTTGGTTAATTATTTTGAGTGTTTTTTATTATGATCTTCATTGGTATTTTTGGTTTAGATGTGTGTATTTTGTGTCATATTCACATTTAAAATGTTTTTCTATTATGAAGTGTTCATTCAGAAAATGTGGGGTTTCTATATTGTTGTTGAAGAAGGAAAATTTGTCTCTTCCCTTTTTGTAGAGTTTCCATTGGATTGAAAAATTGGACCTATCATTCATTGTCGCATATGATGTTAACAGAAACAAGTCATCTAAATTTAATTAAAGCTTCAGTCCATACCCCTGAGTGAAAATGACCATACAATAAAGCATTAATAAAATTTATCTAGACATATTTTGAAATTGAGATAGTGTATAGTACCTTGGATAAGGATTGGAGTGTAAACTTTAAAAGGTAATAAATCTATATATAGTTATTAATAGAGACTGACTAAACATTTCTTCATGTAGATCACTTTTAGGAATATCCTATGACATAACAGTCAAGAATGAGGGCATATTAGAAGCAGGCGAAGTGGTATTAAATCTCCATTTACTTTTAGTGTTTTTCGGACTACTATTATTACAAGGTTATCACAAGGGAACACTTATCTTTTAAAAATCCCTTTTGGAGGTTTCAAGTGTAGCTTCCCGATCGGTGCATGTGGTACCTACCCATAACTCCAGCCCTAGTCATTCATTTGCAATGCAGTACCATAGTGGAAAATATTTACGAAAACTTTCCTAGGTAATTATGGGTGCAAAGTGCCTATGGTAACTTAGATAGACATTACATCACCATGTTTGTGATCCTAGGAAGTGAGTTTCTCTGTTACTTGCAGGGTCACTTGTGATGGTAAAGGTTGGTATAGGGAGGGTAGTGTAATTTTTATTTTACCTTTCTTTATTGTACTTAGGTCCTTAGGATCCTAGGTTGATATCTAGAAGGCCCATGTATCCATTGATTTTCCTATTAAGTAACTTTATCTTTAATAGGGATGTTCTCTTTCGTATGAATCTAGTTTTCTAGAGGGTGTTTTCTTTCATTTCGAAAATATTTATTCACCTAATCCAAGTGGATGTTGACAGCCACCTACGTATTCCACTTGGACACTCATCATTGTTCTTTCAATTTTTTTCAGTTTCCTTAATTGTAGCACAATTTACTATTTTTCACAGTTTGTTGGGTCCTAAACTTCTAGAGTTGTTTTGAGGCCCTAAATGATGTTTTTTTGGCAAAATGTATTTAATGATCTATAGATAAATCATGTTAACAGCTGTAGTCCTTAGAGAGATATTTCCAACGAGGTGTCATACGCGTCAAAAGGAGATAATATGACCAAGTTACTACCCCGAGAAGTTGGCTGCCCAACTAAGACCAACGAGGCCCATAAAATCTTAGTGTTACATCTCCTTGGGTTAGGCTTTTGGTTGTTTAGGGATTTATCTTATTTTCCAATAATAAAAAGGCCCTTAAGCCTCATTATAACTCAATTCATAGGCATGTAGCTGCCACGTCTCTTCTAAGATGTAAGCTTCCACTACCCGAGTTAGTCTTATTTCCATTATATTTGTAAGCATATTTCAGTATTTCATATTAATGAAATGAACTGTTATTTCTACTACATCTCTGTATTTATGGTTATATGTGTAATTTGTTGCATTCTTGTTTAAATATTGATAATTGGTATTAGAACGGTCTGATCTTTCTTTGTTTTTCTTTGCATGTCCCCAATGAGGTCGGGATATAAGGAGTTAGGGCTCGATTTGGATGAACCTTTGCAAGATCATCCCCACAAACCCCAATGGTCATCCATGGGGAAAAACAAAGACGAGGGAGCAAGATATCCTATCAAAATATCTCTTGAGGAGGCCCTAAATAAATAAAGGAACATGATGATGGATAAATTTGCCCAGATCGTTCAACGCTTGCCCACCAATGGTGAATACACATCCAACAGCCACTTTGGAGGCTTGACACCTTTTACGGTACAAGTAAACTTTGACATTCCCATATTTGAGGGCCGAATCGATGCACACATTGTAGCTAAATGGATAAATTTTCTAGAAGGATATTTTTTAGTTTATGATTCTTCTAGCTGGGAAGATATTACTTTTTCTCTTCTTAAAGGTACCCGCCACGTCAAGGATTGGTGGAAAACCTTATGTGAGGAGAAGGATGAAAATACGACCTCACTATTTTTAGTCACTCCCACTTCGAATTTGTTTCAAGATGCCATCAAGGAGCAGTACTACCCTCTCGGGAGTTATGAGGATAAATACATAAAGTGTACGATGCTGTGGTAGGGAAGGGACCAAGAAGTGCCAGAGTTTACCAATGTTTTTCATACCCTTCACATGAAGTTAGGTATCAACAATTCTAAGAAACATTTGGTACTAAAGTACCGCGGTTGCCTACACAGATACTTCTAGGATGAGATGGAGTTCCTGGACATCTCCTCACTCGGCACGATGTACCGATACGATTTCAAGATCGAGCAGAAGATTAAACAGAAGAAGAGATACTTTGGATCTGTGAATCTGAGGTAAGGGAAAGGTGCCCCCAATTCGCAGAACAATGGACAAAGCCAAGTTGGGATGCCTCAAGACAACCCACCAAAGCCACAAGTAAAGGACAACACTGTGAAGCCGAAGAAGGACACATGAAAGTGGTGTGAGTTCCATAAGAGCTCCACTCACAACACAAGTGAGTGGTGGGTCAGGAAGTCACTGGTGGCTAAGTTGAAGGCTTCAGAATCAGATACATGTTTTGAATCTCAATTAGAACCCAACAAGGGGAATGAAAAAGGGAATGAAATTATTGACGTAGATACCAACACCACCATTTCCGCCACGAAGATCTAGAAGGAGGAACCAGAATATCAAAAGGAGGAGGATTGTGTCTTCCACTCATAGATGTCGGTAAAGGGTTCCTCGCTACAATTCATCATTGACAGTAGGAGCCAAAAGAGTCACATTGCATCATCATAGGTTATGAAGCATATGTGCTTACCGGCCATATCACACCCATAACCGTACACCATTGGTGGCTTCACCAAGCATAGGAGCTTTGAGTGAGCCAAAAATGTTTCCTTCCATAAAACATCAAGCCATTCACTGATGAGGTATTATGTGATGTTGGTTCGCTTGATGTTTGTGATGTATTATTAGGCCAACCATACTTGTGGAAGTGACAAGTTGTGTATGAGTCAAGGCTAGACACTGTTATTTTTACCTTGGAAAACAAGTTGTATAAGATACTAGAGGTAGCACATCCTATCACTGTCTCTCTAGTTACTACAAAACAATGCAGTAACCTCATTTCCAAAACTGGGAAATTTGTTATCCTGATGATACGCCCTCAAGGAAAGAAGAAGATGATGGCCATGACCTCTAGATGGGGCCCCACCACATGACAACAATGGATCGACATGGTTGTAGAGGAGTATGAGGACATCTTCACCTCCCCTACAAGAGTGTCTCTCCACTGTCACATCAAGCACTCCATCAATCTAACCCCAGGTGCATCATTGCTCATTGGACCAATTTGTCGGCGCTCCATTCTTGAGAATGATGAAATCAAGTGGCAAATTCAGGAGTTGTTGCAGAAAGGTCAAATGAGGCCAAGTTCATCACCTTATGGGAGCTCGATCACATTGGTACTAAAGAAGGATGGGACTTAGAGACTTTGTATTGGCTCTCGGGTGCTGAAAAGGATCACTATTTGGAATAGGTACCTGATCCCACTGATTGATGAAATTATAGACGAACTCAAAAGGGGAAAATATTTCAGCAAGATCAACTTGAAGTCTAGATATCACTAGGTACCAATGGAACCCTTCGATGTGTGGAAGACTACATTTAAAGCTAAGGAGGGCCTTTTTGAATGGTTGGTTATGCCTTTCAGGTTGATGAATGCTCCTGTAACCTTCACGAGGTTGATGAATTCTCCTGTAACCTTCACGAGGTTGATGGATGACATCTTGTAGCCATTCACCAACTCATTTGTAGTGGTATACTTGGATGACATCCTGCTCTTTAGCTAGAGTTGGGAAGAGCACTTCAACCACATCCGACAAGTTCTCCAAACAATGTGGAAACACAAGCTGTGTGCCAATTTGGAGAAATGAAATTTTTGCATGACCCAAGTTCAGTGTCTGGGATAAATTATTAATGAACAGGGGGTGCATGTGGATCCAACCAAGATCCAAGTCATTTGGGATTATCTAGCTTCAACCACTTTGACAGAGCTTCGCAACTTTCTAGCTCTTGCCAGTTTCTACAGCTAGTTCATGTTAGGGTTCTCTTGGCCCTTAAGTCAAGTCACCAAAGGAGGAGCGAAAGAAAAATTATTTTGGTCTGAATCTCAATAAAAGGCATTTGCAGAGTTGAAACATCGCCTCTTCTCTGCACCAGTGTTCACATTACCAGACTTGCAACAACCATTTGAGATCAAGACATATGCCTTTGACTATGCTATTGAGGAAGTCCTTACTCAACAAGGGCATCTAGGGGCATATCACAATGAGACACTTTCAGAAACATTCTAGAAGTATCCCACTTATAACAAAGATATGTATTCCATTGTGCAGGCCTACTAACAATGGAAGCATTACATTTTGCAGAAGGAAATGGTCATCCACACAAACCATTGAACCCTATAGTTCATACAAACACAAAGGGAGTTGTAGAATGATCACCATAAGAGGTGGTCCACATGCCTACAACAATACCATTTGAATATGAAGTATAGGAAGGAAAACACCAATAATGTTGCAAATTGCCTCAGTGAACACCGATCACAACGTTAACCACTGTGCTCAACTATTGTAGGCACGAGACTTATGATTGGCCACTTCTCTAAAAAATTGACCCAGAATCCAGCCACACATACCATACACTCCTGGAGGGTCAACAAGTTCCATATTTTCACCTCTAGGATGCTTTGTTATGCGACCTGGGACACCTTTGTGTTTCTTCAACCGAGTGTACCAATATTATTTGGGAAGTGCACTACAGTCGGGTTGCTGGGATTATGGGGTTGATAAAATGGTGGCAGTACTACAAGTATTTCTATTGGCCAAACCTTTGATAGGATGTCGGGATGTACATCAGATCTTGCATTGCCTGTGCCATTGCCAAACCAACCATCAATAAGTAAGGACTCTATAAAGTGTTTTCTACCCCTAGTCAACCTTAGGAATCCATCTCCATGAATTAAATTTTGGGCCTTCCTTATACTAAGCATGGCAATGACTGTGTTTTTGCGATCATTGATAGATTCTCGAAGATGGCCATTATGGAGGCCTGCAAGAAGAATATCCTAGCAGAAGCCGATGCTAAACTCTTCTTTGAATGAGTGTGGGTACACTTTGGGATCCCCCAGTCTATCATCTCATATTAGGACAATGGGTTCCTCATTACATTTTGGTCCAGTCTCTAGTCAATGTTGGACACCAAGCTCACTATGTCCGCAACTTTCCATCCCCAAACTGAGGGACATACAAAGGTTGTCAATAGGATGATCGTACACATTTTGCGCATGTACAACTCAAAGAATCCACATACATGGGATGAGAGCCTCCCCTATGTCTAGCATAGTTATAACCTGGCTCTCCACAACTCGAAAGGCCATATCCATATTCAGGTAGGCTTGGGATTCTAGCCATTATCTCCCATTAATGTGGCCATACCATTTGCAATGACTTAGGTAGATTCAACTCATGTCGAGTCTGAAGCCGACAAGTAAAATAGCTTTGTTGGGCACATTCAACACATATTCCAATATGTCCATGAGATATTGGAAAAAGCCAATGCTAAGAACAAGAAGTAGCATGATCAACATCAGGTACCCCACAACTTCTAGGTGGGTGAAAAAGTTTGGCTACATTTGTAGAAAGAGTGCCTCACTGGGCCCTATCGCAAGATTCACCCACTTTGATATGGGCCATATACAATCACCAATGTTGTGGAAGATAATTATTTTGAGCTTAGCGTTCCCCCATTCCTTGGATTTCACCCAGTGTTCAATGTGGATCTTCTTCGACCATACTATCCACCATTACTGGACACATCTGACATTGCAAAACCACTCTCACCAACAAAGTTAAATCTAGACTACATGGAATAATCTACAATTGATTGGATCATGGACACATAGATCAAGAACACTCACCAGCAGAAGATCTAGTTGTATCGAGTTTTCAAAGCCATCAAACTACTCCACGAAGGCATGTGGCTCATGAAGGACCAAGTTCAGTAGAGTTTCCTCATCTCAATGAGGAACACAACACAATGGAGACCATTTCTTCTTAAGGGGGGATGAATGATCCAACTCGATATTGGTGGTCACCCACCTATTCCACTTGGACCCTAACTATTTTTCTCTGATTTTTTTTCAGTTTCCTTAATTGGAGCATAATTTACTAATTTTGGCAGTTTTTTGGGTACTCAACTTCCAGAGTTGTTTTGAGGCCCTAAACAAGGTTTTTTTGGAAAAGCTATTTTGGGAATTTCTAGAAAAATAGTGTTATTAGTTGTAGTCCTCAGAGAAATATTTCCAAAGAGGTATCATATGCATCAAACAGAGATAATATGACCATGCTATGACCCTAGGAAATTGGTTTCCCGAATAACCCCAATGGGGCCCATAAACTCTTGGTGTTACATCTCCTCGGGTTACGATTTTGGTTGTTTAGGGTTTTATCTTATTGTTCAATAATGAAAAGGCCCTTGAGCCTCATTATGACTCAAATAGGAGGCATGTAGTCACCACATCGCTTCTCAAAGATAATCTATTGTTGCTCGAGCTCGTCTTATTTACATTCTATTTGTAAGCATATTTCAGTGTTTGATATTAATGAAAGGAAATATTATTTCTACTGCATCTCTGTATTTATGGTGACATCTATAATTTTTTGCATTCATGTTTAAATCTGTATCTTCACCATCGTTTAAAATAATATTCATCATTCTCATAGAATTTGGAACTCCCCACAGAAGAGGATGGTGCACCATTGCAGAGACATAGGATAAATGCTTTGTTGGAGGAATTTTACATAGAAGAGCATAAGAGCATTGGTTTTGGTTAAGGGGGGGGGGGGAAAGCTATAATTGAGGTGGTAGATAAAATTCCATAAATTTGAGATTTTTTTAGGGGAAAATGATTTCCAATTGGTTATTTTTTAGACATTTAAAAAAGAATCACACATTTGGTTAGAAAAACTCACATAGTTTTTACATATGTATGATTAAATTGATGATATTCAACAAAAGTTTACTATTTTTAATACTAAATTACATATATTTATTGATTATTCACCCTCATTCTATGTGTATGATTTTTAAAACCATAATATTCACTTATAGTACTATACATAGGCATAATATTTGAATCCTTAAAAAATACCCTGATGTGAATCAATGTCAATCATTCTTTGACTAATCCTATTGGCCTTATACTCCAAAGGGTGGGTGATATATTTCGTGAACCTTTTTCACTTGTCAATCATTCTCATTAGATGATTACTGAGAGTTGAGCTTCCATGATGTAGTAGATGGGATCCTCGTCACTAAGTGTTTTAAGGATTTCCTTTGTGATGTCGTTGTTACTATTGATTAGTGTGATAGAACCAAATTCCTCCACATCTACATCTACCACATTATCTTTGTGGGACATGCTACTAGTTGTGAAAGTAACTTCTATCAATATCCCTAGTCTTCAAGTGTCCCTACCTCTCACTAGATATGTTTATGTTACGACCCTTTGGCCTTAAATGAAGGCCCTACTAAACATTATTTAATTACTATATTAGGAGGTCATATGGAACATTTCATGGTATCTTTACATTATAGTTGTACCGCTTGTCTCCTATATATATACAATAAGGAGACTTAGTCTTAGGATCATTATATAATTTCATGTTCATTGTAAAATGTGGTTTCCCCTAGAAGAGGATTGTAATTATTGTTTTCTTATCATTTTAAAGCACAAGGTGTATAACATTTATTATTACAACATATGAACCTAGGTTTTGTTCCTTGAAATCAGTTATCATGGAATAGTTTCCATATTTTTTTCTTGATAACTTTTATATGGTGAAATTTGGATTATAATGAGGTGAAATCCTAGAGATTATCTAATTAAATTTTATATCTTGGTTCACTATACTTTCAAAGATATGCTTTGAGGAATTTAGGTTTCTTGAATGCTCCTAAAATCAATTTAAAATAGGTCAGCTTGGCATTTTTTCTATAATTTATTTTGCGATGTTTCATGTAACAAAATGTGTAAAATGTTGAATTGATATCTTTAAGAGTGTATGGTTAAAATTCCAAACTTATTTCGCTAAATTTTTAAGATATAATATATGGAACTTAGGATTTGTGAAGGATCCTAAAATCAATTTCAAACAAGTATGCTTGGAATTTCTGCTATACTATTTTTTTTTTATGCTTAAAATAATGAAAATTTGAGCATATTGTAGAGATATATCAAGAAACATCTAGTTAAAGTTGTAGTTTTCGGTCCACTATACTTTTGGACATGTACTCCCATCAAGCTAGAATTGTGAAGTGTCTTGAATTAGTTACAAATATGTGAGCTTGATAAATTCATTATAACTTTATTTCCATGATACTTCAAACTATGAAATTTTCAAAGATTTAAGGAGGCATAAAATTCTATCTCGAGTAAAAAATTTAGTGTTATATTATAATAATTAAATGTGTGTTAATCTATACAAGATTTCTCTTGTCAAGAGGAAAAAATCATAAAGTCTTGCGAAAGTTACCATAACGTTCACTTGGCACATGAAATTTTGATAATTTTTGGGGAATTGTAGAGAAGAAATATCACAGTTTTACATACCAAAATTTCATATTCAGAAGGACTCAAATATCAAACATATATCAAGAAAAATGCCATCCTTTCAGATATTATCGTAATTAATATCTTATGATACATAAATTACAAGTGACATAACTTTTGATTATAAAATTTAGTTTCTTTTGAACGTTTGGAGGTTGTGATAAAGAGGGCTATTATTGTTACAATTATCATTATTATTTTCCAACATGCCTCTAGGAAACGATCTAAAAACTACTACACTAATTAAATATCTTGATGGATTATCCATGACTCATGAAAAAATAGGAGATGTAAAATATTGAATAATCAAGTAGGAAGCTAGCTGTCACAATTTCAAGTACGATTAAAAGGGACATCAAACAAGAAATATACAAAAATAAGGAAGAAATGGATAAGAAGATGAAACAAATGGAACAAAATATTATAGAAGTTGTGAATCGGAGGTTCCTTAAATTTGATAATGTGTCTAAAGTGTTTGAAATATTTTTTTCATTGATGTCAAAGACAAGGGGAGACTGTGGATGTCTAAGAAGAATATTGGAAATTGAAAATGGTTGGAAATATTGTTTTCGAATTTTGATGTTATTTTGGATACATTATCTGTGAATGTATTTTTACTCCAATTTATTAACTCGAACGAGAGGATATGATATATTTTTGGAAAGGTTATTTGGAGACCTTTCCAATATTTTAAGGCTTTCCCTTTAACTCCATAGGAATGAAGAGATATCAATTATTTTTTTAGGATGGCCGACCCAAATACAAGTAAACCGATCCAAAAGATTTTATAAGTTGGCCTCATTAGTGTATGTAGAAACACTATAAATAAAGTATATATGAGTTAATTTGAGGTGTATACAAGAAAGAATATATCTTAGGTCTAGATGAGGAGTTGAGGAATATTTTTGGGGTTGTTCTTGGAGTTTAAAGGTTGAAGCAAAAATGTGATTTCTAGGGTAAGTGATTCATATTGGAATTTTAGCTATCATTTTTCTTCTATGGTGTTTCATACCATGAAACTTGGAGTAGATTGTGCATAAAATTTCAAAGCATCGTTTTCTATAATTTTGGACATATGCTTTGAGGAAGATAGGCTTCCTAAATTCTCTTGAAATATGGTTCAAATTGGTCAAGTTGGAATTTTTACTAAATACTTGTTCTAGGATATTTTAGATTATGAACTTAGAGGATCAACATAGAATACATTCATGCACTTATGCATAAACTTTAAGACCTTGGTTCAATATACTTTCATAGATATGCTCTAGGAAAGATAGACTACCTAAATGATTTTAAAACACACTTCAAATAGGTTAGATTGGAAATTTTCCTTTGAATTTCTTTCTAATATGTATTAGAATGTGAAATATAGAGGGGATAGAGAAGAAATATTATGGTACTTATGATATACATTTCAAAATATTTTTCACTATAACTTCAAAGGTATGATATGTAGAAGTTAGTGTTCTTGAATGCTCCCAAAACACACTTCAAATAGGTTATCTTGGAATTTTTGCTATAACTTTCTTTTAGAGATGTTTTAGATTATGAAATATGAAGCGGAATAAAATATATATCAAGGTACTTGTGATATATTTAAAACCTTGGTTCCCTATGATTTCAAAGCTATGATCTAAGGAAGGAAGTGTTATTGAATGCTCCTTAAGCATGTTTCAAACAAGATAGGTTGGAATTTTTTCTATAAGTTTATTTCTAATATTTTTCAGAATTGAAATATGGAGGAGACAAATAATATATCTCTAGGTACCCATGGTAGAATTTGTAGAAATAGATTTGTGAAATTGGATATGTTTCTTGTTGTGCAAGTTTATTCTTAGGAAGAAGACAAAAGCAACAAGTTTTGTGAGAATCAAACCTAGTGAAAGAAAAAGCAATAAGAATACGTAGTGAAGGAAGAAGTAGTCAACATACTTAGTGAGGATATAAGAACCTAATAGACCTAGTGAATGAATAAGTGGTAAGAAAACTCAATAAGGACTGGTGTCTTACATAGGTTGGTGCCTACAAATATTGAAACAAAGGGAATTGATGTCTCCTATAGATTGGTTCCTACAAATTAGTAGAGGGGAGTAGTGTCTCTTATAGGTTAGTTCATACAAAGAAATAAATAGGATTCATGTCTCTTGTAGGTTGGTGCCTATAAAATAGAAGAGGGGATTGGTGTCTCCTATAGGTTACTGCCAACAAATTCATTTAACAGTAAGTTGATGCCTACAAGATATTTCATATAAATAATTTTTGTGGTTTTCTCTTGTAATTTTTTCCACATATATCTTATGTTAATTATACATTTTATAAAATTGATGTTTTATGATGTTTTAATATTGAAATATTTAAAAAACAATCATTACATTGATTCACCCCCACTGTCAATATAATTGTGAATCCAACAATTGGTATTAGAGTGGGTTCCTTTGGAAGCATTCCAACCACTAGATGGAAGATCTAAAAGGGACCATGTATGTTCAAGATAGCTCTTACAAAAACATATATCCATTATCAAATGGATCAAATTATGTTTTATCAAAGGAAAGAATGACTTCTTATCTAATTACACATGGACCTATCATTTCGAAATTTGTAGTAAATTGTTAAGAAGCTCCAAAAAACCTTCTAATAAGTCAAGCTAAAATGAAAACCTACGAGAAAAATGAAAAAACCATGAATTCTATATATAATGGTATAAAAAATAGATTTTGAAAAGGTGATATAATGTAAACAACAAAGGAAATATGGGATGAGCCTATCGAGGAGATGATGTTGAAATGA
This sequence comes from Pinus taeda, assembly GCA_000404065.3. Classification (NCBI taxonomy): domain Eukaryota; kingdom Viridiplantae; phylum Streptophyta; class Pinopsida; order Pinales; family Pinaceae; genus Pinus; species Pinus taeda. Next base: position 97,505 of record APFE031721377.1, on the reverse strand, counting down.
AAGATAAGGAGAATATGAAGATGGATATTGTACATGAAATGAGACTAGCAAGTAATATTAGAAGGAAGAAGTAATCAAAGCTTCAAAGAAGAAAGAAAATATCAAAGTCTATGACTTCTCAAGCTATGAATCAGATGAAGAAGAAGCTCAATTCACAAGAAATATAGGAAGAGGATTTGGAAAATTTAAAGGTAAGCTTCCATTGAAATGATTTGAGTGTGGAAGAACGGGTCATTTTTCTTCTAGATGTCAATTTGAAAAATGTGAATGTAATTATGATAGATATGATATCCTAGATATGAATGATCATCTTTCTAATCAATAAAATCAAGATATATAGACACAGAAGATAATTTTAGAGGAATTACTCATTGATGGGGTAATAGACTTAGAAGACAAACGTGTAAGTTCTCTGAAAGAAATAGAAGGATTCATAGGAAGACATAAAGGAAGAATAGAGCTATTGTATGAATATGTAATAAATGACCATCATATTCATTAAATAGAAAAAATAATTATGATGTGGAAGACTCAAATAAAAGAGGAAAAAAATGTAGAAGTGGTGAAAATCTAGTTGAAAGAAAAAGAAGGAAATTATGCAGAACTAGAAGATGAGGTTTTAACCGTGCATAGATAATGTTTGAAAAAAAATTCTCAATAAATCATAAAATATTCAATGAAAACAAAAAAATTAACCCAAATATGTTACCTTTGAAACCCAAATTTGGAAAACTAGCAAGGTTTTTTCAATGCATTATCTTTATAATGTTACAATGCAATATGTATATGTCGTAGCATTCATAAACCCCCAATAAATTAACCATAGATTAGAATAAAACCATAATTCATTTGACTGGATATACGGAATCATAGGAAAATCCACCATGCACCTAAAAAATGATAAAAAAAAATGGACACAAAAATGCGTAATTTCTTTATTATTATTATTATTATTATTATGTTTTGTGGTGATTCCATGAACCTTATGTGGGGAAAATATCACTCCCTTTTGTACCCCATAACTAAGAGGGCATGATATCCCCCCAATTACCCCCCCTATGCATGTGGTACATATCAACCACACACAAAGGTTAATTATCCAAAGAATATAACACATAACCAAGATTCTACCACTTGTTATTGTATCTGCATAAAGGGGGTCACAAGATCACATAATCATTAAATCTAGGGAAATGATTCCCATTATTTTTGTACACCAAGAGAAATTATTAATTCTCACATATTTTTTTAATGCATTGGAAACATTCTTCAAAGTGTCCACCTTTACTAGAAATGCCTTCTTGCCTTTAATCGCATCCCTCACAAAGTGATATTGAAAATAAATATGTTTTTTCTTCAAATAATAAGTAGGGTTATTTGCCAACAAAATTTCACTTTGGCTATCACAATCTAACCTTATAGCTTCTTTTTGATAACTCATTTTGCCACTCCTTTCGTAAATGTCATTATGAATTGTAATTCATGTAATAATGTAGAAATTTAAATAATGATTAGGCTGGAGGAGTGGACATAAATTCATAGGTCTAAAGAGGAGGTGCTTGGGAAATGATTAAAACTAGGCTACTTCATTTATTATGCTTCCATTTCCCTAAGTGACTTTAATGTCTTGTGCACTAGGCGGGGAGGTTTGGTATGGGTTCCTTGAGGGAAGGATGATCCACATACCATCTCTATTCTCATAGAGTGTGTTGGTGTGGTCAGTAAATAATAGGAAAGAAACCAGGCCAACAATAAAATAGGTCAATGGGAAGAAGAAAAGATAAACACGGGGAATGGTATCTGGAGTATACTCATAGGAGTAGACTAGAAAACACAAAATAACTCATAGAAGAGGATGCAAGGAAAAATAATTATGAAATCATGCAAAGGTGCATGGCACAAAGGGGATGAAAGAAGAGAGCAGGTGAAGATACTATGTGTTCTAGATTCCTGCAAGATTTAGCAGGTGTAAACATCATGTGCTCTAGAATTTTGTGGTGTGTAGTAGGTGGATACACTATGTGTTCTAAATCCTTGCAGGGTTTAGTAGGTGCAAACATTGTTCTCTAGATGATTATACTGTCTAATAGCTGGATACACTATGTTCTCTAGATTAATTTGGTGTTTAGTAGGTGGAGATAGTTTGTGCTATGGATTCCTGTATGATTCACTTGACTAGTATTGCTGTGAACTTCTTTGAGCACTTAACTCCTTAAACTTTGAATCTAGCCCAAGGTGGTTAGTCATAAGAAACATTGTAGTCTAGGTGGCCTATAGTTGGGTGGAGAGTTGAAATCACTCCCTCAGTTTGTAGACATTCAAGTTAATCAGATAAGTGTATTCACTTGCATATATATCTCTCTACGAATGATGAATGATGTTGTTATGAGTTAGGACAATATATGTATCAATGGTGTTAATGGATGATTTGTTTTAACTGTTTTTTTACAATGATGTGCTTATGTGAATGTTTTCCTGGTTATGAGGAACTGGAAGATCCTTGTGGTTGTTGATACTTTCTTATTTTCTAGAGATATTTACATGGTCATGTATGGATGCTTAATGTGCTAAGGTAAACTATTACAATGTGTGTTGTCTATTCTTTTATGGAAAACATGGATATATGACTCTTTAAAGCTAATGATTGTGTTTCCTAGTAAAGGAGTAAGAATAATGCAATGTGTGCTATATAAGTGGCTCTAAAAATTATATTTGTGATCCATGTTTTGGCTTGATATGGGGTGGTTGTATGTGAATTTATAGAGTAGTGTCAGCTATGGATTAGCTAGTTTCAGTGCCCGATAATAGTCATATTGACAGTTCCATTGATTGTATTATAGATATGTATAATTCTTGCCATGTTATTATTTGAATAAGGGTTTAATTCCCATGGAAATTGGTGTTCCAAGAAGGATTGGGCTTCAAGGGGAGCTCTAACTGAGTCCCCTAGAAGTTTCTAGAATTTATAAGTCTGAGTATTATAAGGACTATACTTTGTATCTAGGGTTGGATATTTTATTGGAAATATTTTGTATTTGGGCATGATGCACTTAGGGCTTAGCATATGAATCCAGGAATCTAGAAGTATTGTTGAATGATCCCTTTGAATTTCTAGAAATAGGCCATATTTCGAGCCATTTAAATTTTCACGAAGAATGTAGTGTATCTGGAGTGGGGACCACTTGGCTAAACATTATGTGAGGTTGAATGTTGAGTCATTTGTAACACCCTCCTCCCACGTCTACCCAAGAAATTGGCCAACTGGGGTAAACATGCAACGAGAGGCCACTATGATATGATTTGACCCCCTAAGTTACATTAAGGAAGTGGAATTGATAGAATAACAATATACAGACATCCAACATCATCAACAAAACCCTCAAAAGTAATTTCAGCCACTCAGACATCTTGTGCCTGGGTCTCGCTATTGGTTTATGTCTCTTAGGCCATAGTATTTCTCATTCTGGGGGGGAGGGAGTGACTAGCAACCGAAATTTTCTCCCACACACCTGCCTACCAATGACCGTGGATCGAAATTGCTAGTGTTATGCCAGTGACCTAGATATTTAAAACACTTTTCAAGCTCATAGCCCAAGTCACTATCTAGAATTGATCTATCTCCTCAAATCAATAAGATAACATGGAAATGATAGTACTAAATAAAATACTTGTTCAAGACCTTGACTGGACCCCTACTAGCCATGACAAGCATTTCATCAAACATATTGAAAATGTGTAATCTATAGGTGTAATTCATAGTTTTGAGCATAGGGTCTCATACTTAGCTGAGAATAACTAAGAACCATTCATGCCTCAACACATCAACTGACATTCCATACATTAGTTCATAGATACATTTATCATTCAATTATAAGTAAAAACATGATGAGAGCCACACATGGTTGTTGTCATAAAACACATATATAACCAACATAATAGTATCATAAAATATTAATGAAAGTACAACCATATGGACCACATATAATTCATCAGAATCCTGATAAATAAAATGAGAAATAATCTTTCATTAATGATGCAAAATCCGAACTCTGGATGGGACTTCCACATTCCACCCGAACATAGAATGGCTGAGCTAAATCTCTCTTTAGCCATTCACCCCTGTGCCATATTGGAAACATGAATGTGGGATGTCATAGATCAAAAAACATCCAGGGCTTTGAGAGGCCATCCACTTCAACTCATCAAATAGTGATTCCACATCACAGTCAGACATCACCAAACCATCATTGGATTGGCTTCTATACTAGCCAACCAGGGCTTTAAACATTTGTCCAACCAAGGCTCAAGGACTAATAACTCAACCCACAACATTTAACGGGCTCCATAGAATTTTTACAACCAAGGCTCGAGGACTAGTAACTCAACTCAAGTTGATAGAGGGCTTCATAGCATTTATTCAACCAAGGCTCTAAGAGTAGTAACTCAACCCAATCTAAGGAACATGGAAACCAACCAAAAACAAACACTAAAAGTAACCAAAAATCACCATTCCTATCTAGGAAATGGAAAGGCTAGGCAATCCACTATCGGTGCGGGAAATCCTCCATGCCAATGATAGATCAAAACCAAAAATCCACATGCATATGTCATGCATGCCAAAACTAGTGAAGAAATCATACATGCAACTTGGTACCTACAAGAAACCCTGATGTAGTTGTTGATGTCGATTCCTTCTTGTTCTTTCCTTCTTTTCCTTTGATTTCTTCCTCCAAGAATCAAAGTATACCACACCCTCCAAGAGTACTACAAGAAAACTGTAAGAATCCAAGTGATGCAACAACATTCAGCCCAAGGAAAATCATTCTAAATAGTAGACATAGGGGGTCATGCATTTTATGAAATGGTTTTCCTAAGTCTCAAGTCAATGTAATAATTAGGATTTTAAGTGATTTAATTAGATAATGGGAGAATATGTAAATGTTCTCAATATAAATAAATGAGAACATGAGTGGTAGAAGTCAAATTCAACTCTCTAGGAGCAAGAGAGAGCTTTTAGGAATTAATTAGAGTAGATATGGATCATTGAGTTGATAAGGAGACTTTTATGCTTTAAAACAGAGGGAAAATATTCAGTGGATAAAGTCTCACACATATGTATGCATGTAGCAAGATTTAGGGCTTTATTTGAGTGATTTAAGGAAAGGATGGGATCAGTAATCCAATCCAAGTTTCCATATAAGCATATGTAAGCCTACAGGCAGAGGGGAAGCCACAAATAGTAGAGTCAGACCTATGTGTGTGTGTGAGACCATGGTGTCTATGGTGTAACCTATTCTTTTACATTAATATATGCAGATTTTTCCTGACTATGTCAGAATGTATGGAATGTGTGTTTTAAGTGTTGATTAATTATACTTTGAACTCATAGGCTTTGTAATGAATTGCAGGCAGAGTTCTGAAGTACACAAAGGCGTAATATGATTCAGAAGAATCAAAGGGATCATTGAATCCATTTGGAGCAATAGAGCAAAGCTCTAGAGAGATAGCAAGCTAAGACCTCAAAGGCCTAAGCTCAGAATCAGACTGGCACAGCAAAAGTAGTGAAGGATCAGAAACTTCAGAAGAACCAAAGCACAAAAAGAATAGGAGAAAACACAAAGAAATTCCAAGTAAAAGGAATTATGAAGAAGTGTAAGTGATGCACAGTAGCCCTTAGATCTCGTAGATCTATGACTGAGATCAAATCGTAGTTGTGGGAGTCCCTTGTAAGTTATTGGAATGTGTCTTGGAAGTTTTCATAAAGAAAATAGTGATTAATCGTGGACCGTTGGATTGTGTCCAGATCAATAGTCATGATTAAATCTCATATCAGCGATCGGAGGCGTCAAGGATCAACATTTATGAGTGTTGCGATATTGTCGATAGCAACATATCGGTGATCCGCATCGGGGCTTAGTGGTGATCGAGCATCGGGGCTTTAGATATCAGAGAACAATAAAGACACAGACCCGATGGAGGTTATAGTGGCACATTTATAATCTTTGAGATCCGTTATATGTGCTTTAGAGCGGTTTCCCTATGTGTTGGCACAAAGTGTGGATTTAGTCTGCCAAGACTAAAACATATATAATATATTCCAATAGTTGGAGATTGGAGAATTAGAGGAAGGGTGTATATATGTGTATGAAACATTGATATGGTTGATACTGATTGCAATAAAGGTAAGGCGCTGGAATTTGTGTGAAACCATAAGGAAGGTGGAGAAAGAGTATGTTTGCAACATTTCCTTTGGAAAGGGTGTAATGTCCAAAAAGGAAGGTTTGAGACAACCTTAAATAAAAGAGTATAAATAAGGCTTATAACAGTTCATACAAACCTAATAGAGGTTTCAGGCGGGGTGATTGAAGTTCCTATTAAAAGGAACTCGTGGTGAAGGGCCTTAACCATATATAAATATGAAGTTTGACTCCCTTGTGAGACTACTACCTGGGACAGTTGTGTTAGGAACTCTTATCAAATCTGTGGGTATGGGTGCAGGTGTATCCCTACACCATTAGTGGTATCAGAGCAGAATTGAGGTCAAAGAAGAATTACTATCAGAGAAAAAATAAACGGGGAAGATTTCTGCGAGAAGGAATTTGCACACAGGAAAAGGTAATATGTTGAATGATAAAGACTATAGTGGGAGATTGTAGCAGTTCCAGTAGAGGCTTCGAGTAAGTAGGAACAAATAATTCCTTGAAGGAAAGAGAAAGCAAGATTGCTTAGCACAAGTTCTAAAGGAAAAAGGACTTGGAGAAAAAACAGAGGACAATCCATTCAAAGGATAGCTGGAATGGTGAAACAAGATCATGCTGAGATCTTGGAAGTGAGGTAATGTGTTTTGTTTTAAATTAGGAATGTGTGTTTTATATACTAATGCATAGGTGACAACAAGAGAAGCTGTGAGAAGAACAGGTGAGTTATTAAAGACAGAGTAAGGAGAATACTCCAAAGGAGAAGTGGTAGTGAACCTGAAGAATCCAACAAGAGATTGGACAAAGAGGACAGTTGAAGTGTTCTGAAGAGAAAGTGAGAGATTGCAGAAGCCTAGAAGGAGCAAAGTTGTTGCTCAAGAAGAGGTTCCAGATAGAGGACCCATGCTTACCAAAAGACTGAGTGAGGAGACCTTAGTGACGTAGGGTTGCAGCCATGGGAACTAGCTGTTGCAAAGGCTTGTTAGAAAAGAGCTCATGAAGAAAGAAGAGAAGAAGATGACTACTGATAGTCATATCAGAGGTTCAGAGAGAAGCCACAACAGAAGATATTTGAAGAAGGATGCTAAGGAAAATGGCAAGAAGATGAGTCAAGAGGAAATTGATAAAGAGATTGCTGAATTAAAAGAACAACTCAATGCATTAAGGAGAATGATTAAGGAAAGCAAGAGACTAGGTTGGGTCTTGAGGAAGAAGCCAGTAGAATGGCATGAGATGTAGAGAAGGCTGCAACAAAATAAAGTGAAGTTGTCGAAGGGAAAAATCAAGGAAGTTGAGTTAGAAATGGAATAATCCATTTGTGAACCAGAACAAGGAGAATTCCTAGGAGATAGTGAAGATGAAGACTTGAATACTGAAACTTCAATTAAGGTTGAAGGGTCGCATGGTTTTAAATCTGATAGTTTGTGTATGTTTGCAGGTGAAGGACAAATGGCTGATATTGTCATGAAGAAGAAAAAAGACTAGCATAATCAAAATTCTGTTCTAGAAGAAGATGGGGTAGATAGATCTCACATAAAGCTGGTGGAAGATGTCAAGAAACTAAGTGAAGGGCTTGAGGAGATTGAAGAAGAGATCTTCGAAGAATTTCTGAATCATATGAATGATTTAAAATAGCAAGGATATATGATGGTTGAATCATCAAGTGAGACCATAGGGTCTTATATTTTTAAAACTGATAGTTTGTGTATGATGGCAGATATTGCAGGAGAAAAACAACCATTTGAAGATATCTTCAGAGGAGATGAACAGCAAGGGACTAAAGGAAAACTTGAGGAAGGGACTATGTTAGCTGAAAACATAGTAAAGGATCATTAATTCACTATGATGATAGGCACAGTAGAGATAGCCATGGAAACTGTTGAGACAGATAGTAGGGAAGAGGACATCTACTGATGGATGTTAAGAAGGAGGAACCCTATTGAAAGGATTTAACCTTGGGAAAAGGAACACTAACAAAGGAGTGTTTTGAAGAGGATGGATAGTCTTTTGACGATATCGAAAGTTTGGAGGAGTACTCTAGGAGAACCGAGTATGATGGAGAAGACCTCTTGAATGAGGGAAGTAGTAAATTGCTACAACATAAAGACCTTAAGATTACAAGGATCAAAGGAAAACAATGTTTTAATACTATAACATAACATGTAAAGGATGAATCTGGAAGAAGAGAGAATTGTGATGAAGTTCTTGCTAAGTGTGAAGAAGAGATTAAACTACTGGAGAAACTGATGAGAGAACCTCATGGTAGAACAGAAGTTGAGTTACAGTTTCTGAAGAATAAGATGTGTCTCAAGTAGGCATGGGGATAGGAAGAATGCAATAATTTGTTTACAGGTTCATTAAACATCATGAATGAGTATGAGTATGTGATCAAATATATTGAGAAGAGATTATTTGAATATGGTAAAGAGGTGGTAGGAATCAAACAATTTCAAAGTAAATATAAACAACAACAAGTTGAAGGAGGAGGAGTTCACTATAGTGGACAACAGCAGCAAGACATCATTAAAACAGATGGTGTGTAAGAGAGACTAATGTAAAGTCTCATGAATTCTGCTGAGAATTCGAATCAGCATACTGATATGCTGACAGAGGAAGAGGAAGTACAACAACAAACTGAAATGTTGCTAAAGAAATAATAGGCACCAAGGCCTCATGTTTTTAATTTTAACAAGTGTCTTGTGAATGCAGGTTTTGTTGCAATTGCTGGAGGAGATTTGGCACAGGTGAGAAACCAAGTAAGGATGAAAGATGAAGACTTCATGGAAGAATTCAATCCATGGAACAAAGATGTTAAATTGCTAGAGAAAATGCTGAACATTCATGATTCAATCATGAAAGAGGGTAAAGATGATAGGGAGGCAACAAAAATGGTAGCAAGTAAACCAAAGAATGAAGCAAGCAAAAGAAAAGTTAGCATAGAAAATAGCAATAGTAAGTTGAAACAAAGAGAATAAGACAGAAGTAAGAAGCAGAAGATGGACTAGCCCAAATATATGCTAGACATAGAAATTGAAGAAATATGGTGGCAGATGATGAAGCAATTCAAATGGAGGAAAATGGTAACAAAAACAAGCAAGACCAATCAGAAGGTTAACATGATTGACAGGAAGAAGAAAATGGAGCAAAAGATAGCAGAAGTGCAGCACAACAAAGGAATAAACCATCTGGACAATTACAGAACAAAGTGTGGGATCCAAGAAGACCAAGACCATAAGACACATGATCAGGAGATCATGAATATTTCTACTTTGGAAGTCTAATGTAGGAGCATTCAGCCCAAGGAAAATCATTCTAAATAGTAGACATAGGGGGTCGCACATTTTAGGAAATAGTTTTGCTAAGTCTCAAGTCAATGTAATAATTAGGATTTTAAGTTATTTAATTAGATAATGGGAGAATATGTAAATGTTCTCAAAATAAATAAATGAGAACATGAGTAGTAGAAGTCAAATCCAACTCTCTAGGAGTAAGAGAGCGCTTTTAGGAATTAATTAGAGTAGATATGGATCATTGAGTTGATAAGGAAACTTTTCTGCTTTAAAACAGAGGGAAAAGATGGAGTGGATAAAGTCTAACACATATGTATGAATGTAGCAAGATTTAGGGCTTTATTTGAGTGATTTAAGGAAAGGATGGGATGATTAATCCAATCCAAGTTTCAGTATAAGCATATGTAAGCCTACGGGTAGAGGGGAGGCCACAAATAGTAGAATCAGGCCTATATGTGTGTGAGACTAAGGTGTCTCTGGTGTAACTTATGCTGTTACATTAATATATGCAGAGTCTTCCTGACTATGTCAAAATGTATGGAATGCGTGTTTTAAGTGTTGATTAATTATAGTTTGAACTCATAGGCTTTGTAATGAATTGTAGGCAGAGTTCTAAAGTATGCAAAGGTGAAATATGATTCATAATAATCGAAGGGATCATTGATTCCAATTTGAGCAGTAGAGCGAAGCTCTAGAGAGACAATAAGGTGAGAGCTCGAAGACCTAAGATTAGAATCAGAGTGGTACAACAGAAGCAATGAAGGATCAAAACCTTCAGAAGAACCAAAGCATAGAAAGAATGTGAGAAAACACGAAGAAATTCCAAGTAAAAGGAACTGTGGAGAAGTGTAAGTGATGCATAGTAGCTGTTAGATCTCGTAGATCTATGGCTGAGATCAAATCATAGTGGTGGGAGTCCCTTGTAAGTTATTAGAATGTGTCTTGGAAGTTTGCACAGAGAAAATAGCAATAAATCATGGATCATTGGATCGTGGCTAGATCAACGGTCATGATTAAATCGCATATCAGCCATCAGAGGCATCAAAGGTCATCGTTTATGAGTGTTATGATATCGCCGATAGCGATATATTGGTGATGCCCGTCGAGGCTTATCGATGATTAGGCATTGGGGCTTCAAATATTGGAGAGCGAGAAAGACATGGACCCGAAAGAGGTTGTAGTGGTGAATTTATAATCTTTGAAGTCCATTATATGTGTTTTAGAGTGGTTCCCTATGTATTGGCACAAAGTTTGGATTTAGTCTACCAAGGCTAAAACATATATAATATATTCTCATAGTCGGAGATCGAAGAATCAGAGGAAGGGTGTATATATGTGTATGAACTGTTGATATAGCCAAAAGTGATCGCGATAAAGGTAAGGTGTTGGAATCTATGTGAAACCGTAAGGAAGGCAGAGAAAGAGTATGTTTGTTGCATTTCCTTTGGAAAGGGTGTAAAGTCTTGAATGGAAGGTTTGAGACAACCTTTAATAAAAGAGTATAAAGAAGGCTTATAAGGGTTCGTACAAACCCAATAGAGGTTTTAGGTGGGGTGATTGAAGTTCCAATTAAAAGGAACTAGTGGTGAAGGGCCTTAACCATATATAGATATGAAGTTTGACTCATTTGTGAGTCTATTGCCTGGGACAGTTGTGTTACGCACTCTTATGAATTCTATGGGTATGGGTGCAGGTGTAGCCTTGGACCACCAAGCATATGAGAGAGAAAGAGAGAGAGAATAATGAGAGAGAGCTCCAACTATGAATTGGAAAAAGGTTACCAACTGATCCTCAGAAGCCTTTTTATGAATGAGGCCTCTACTTTCTTCATTTTCCATTATTTTCATTCATTTTCCTCCTCACATGCAACCCGTGATGTTTCACCTTTTTTTTCTCCTAATTTCCATTATTTTCATAAATAAATGTGCCAAAAATTCCATTTTGCCTTCCGAAATCCTAAGCCATTGCCTTTGCCAATTCCCTTAGCCATTAAACAATCACAAGTGATCCCCATCACTAGGACTTTTCCCAACATTTAGCTTGGAATAAGTGTGGTTATTATTTTTTCCTTGTATCAACTTTTATTACATCTAATTTTCACCAGGGTTGTTGTAGAATCCTCCCACTTGGAGGCACCACCGTCGGTGTTCAATCACACATATACCTCAACAAAATACTAAAACAAGACATACTATTCATGGATATTTATAACATAGCTCGGTAGAGTATTTAAAATGAAATGCATGCTCAAGATAAACCATCATAACACTAGGACAACATACCACATAGTGGAGCTTTATAACATAGCTCATTACCATGTTTACAATGAAGGTCCTACTTAAGAAAAAACATCATGACAACATGACAACACACCACATAGTGGAGATTTATAACAAAACTCATTACAATATTTACAATGGTCATACTACTTAGTGACAATCCACATGACATCATAACATCATGATAACATAACCACATGATAGCATAGTAACATGAAATTATAATCATAATAATGTGACATCCATACTGCATAGTGGAGATTTATAAGACATATCATTATGGTATTTACATCCAATCACACATGTACATATAGTAACATCATAAAAATATATGTAAACCAGAGCATATGCCAAATCATATACTAAAACATATATTAAAGAATATCCTAAACACCATGTCTAAGCATATATCGAAGCATCATATAGAATATACTAAACCATCATAAAGAATATATAAAGCACCATAAAGCATATATCAAACCACCATAAATCAAATACCAAACCACCATAAGAAAATAACAAACTATCATAACTAAGTACGAAACCACCATGTCAAGCTGATTTAGCTCAACCAAAAAACAATGAAGGATACATAGCCCACATTTGACCCATCATATCCCGTGTAGCTTCATCGGGCCCAAAGTGCTTCCATTTCACTTTAACTTGCTCTATTTCTTGGTAACAGATCATGAGCACTTTTTTATACAATATACATTGAGGCTCCAGCTGGAATTCTCCATCCAGTTCTACCTGCAATACGAAGTAGTCAATTACATGATAAACATCCTTAGCATACTTTAAGAAATGAGACATGGAAAACATCATGGAAATTCATTGTTAGAGGTAGTGCAAGTCGATAGGCTACTAGCCCAATCCTCTTGATGATAATGAAGGGTCCACAAAATCATTGTACCATCTTGGCACATGATCCAATCTATAAGGAGCTCTTCTTTGGTTTGGTGCACAAGTAAAATTGTTCACAAACCTGGAACTCCTTGAACAACCTGTTCCCATCAACATGGTTCTTTTTCCTATCATGTGTTGCCTTTATATTATTCTTGATAACCTACATTTCATGTTCCATGTTTTTCAACGTATCTAGTCCAATTGATACCCTACTAACCAGATCACTCCAACTGATGGGAGTACCACAACTCTGCCCATACAATGCCTCAAAAGGACTCATCCTTAATGACTCCTGATAACTGTTGTTGTATGCGAATTCTACCAAAGGAAGATACCCTTCCCACTTTCATTGCTAATGCATAACATACATCCTCAACATATCCTCCAATATCTTTTTGACCCTCTTTATCTGTCCATCTTTCGGTAGATGATAAGTTGTGCTGAAGGCCAGCTCTATGCCCAAACTTACAGATAAATCCTTCCAAAATTTGGAAGTGAACTTCACATCCTTGTCTGAAATAATATTCTTTGGGACACCATGTAGTCTAACCACGTCTTTGATGAACACCTCTGCCACATCAGTAGCTAAGAATGTAGACTTCACTAGAATTAAGTGTGCAACCTTTGTTAACCTATCTACAATGACCATGATTGAATCATGTCGTCTCACTATCTTTGACAACCCTATGATGAAGTCCATGGAAATGACCTCCCATTTACATTTCAGAATCATGACCTGCTATAGCAGTCCACCTGGATGTTTACATTTTGCTTTCACTCACTGAGAGTCAAAACATCTAGCCACAAACTCTGCCACATCCCTCTTCAAGTTTGGCCAACAGTATGATCTTTTCACTACTGCTAGTGTGTTCTGGGAACCTAGGTGACTTGAATATGGTTTTGCATGAAACTCCCTCAAGATCACCTTATTAAGGTAACTATCATCCAGCACATATATCCTATCTCGAAACCTGACCAATCCATCTGGTGCAAGAAAATAGTCAAAATCCTATGCATCATCGGGTCTATATTTGTACCTGTACCACTACCTATAGCTATATTTGCACCTGTACCATCACTTGTACCTATACTATGACATGTACCTATACTTGTTATTGTACCTATACTCGGCTACAACCTATACATAATCGGCATATATCTGAGATCTTTCTATCCTACCTGCAAGATCCTATCCTATAAAATTGTCCCATAAGAGCTCATAGTTGCTAACTTATTTACCTGCACCCACTTGCTAAGAGCGTCTATCATTATGTTCTCTTTACCTTTGATGTATCTAATTGCAAAGTTGAAGTCATAGATCATGACCAACCACCAAGCCTGCCTATTATTCAAATTTTCTTGGTTAAATAGACACCACAAACCACTATGATCACTCATCAATGTGAACCTCCTACCCAGAAGATACTGTCTCCACATATTCAATGCATGTATAATTGGTTCCAACTGGAGATCATGTGTGGGATATTTTTTCTTATGCTCATTCAGTTTCCACAACTCACATCATACTACTTGTCCATCCTGTATAAGGACTCCACCAAGTCCTATCCTGTACTCATTTGTGCACACAAAAAACTCTCTATCTAAATCTCCAATCTTTAATATTGGTACATGTGTCGACAACTACTTGAGCTACTCAAAACTAGCCTCACACTCCTCTTTCCATTCAAACTTATTAAATTTTCTTTGTAAATATGTGATATGATAAGCAATCTGTGAGAATTTCCTCATGAACCTCTTGTAGTAGCCTTCCAAGCCCATGAAGGATCTCACCTCATCCACATTATTGGGGGATACCCACTCCATGATGGCTCTTATCTTTTCTAGATCTACTACAATGCCCTCCTTGGAGACAACACACCTCATGTAGTGTACCTTAGTCTAAAAGAAACTGCACTTGCTAAGCCTAGCATACAATTGATGCTCTCTCAACAATTTCAATATTGTTGCTAAATGCTCGACATGCTCCTTTTCATTTTTAGAATATACCAATATATCATCAATAAACATAATAATGAAATTATCCAAATATGGATCCAATAGATTATTCATCAAGAACATGAATGTAGTTGGAGGATTAGTTAAGACAAACAAAACTTCAACAAACTCATAATTCCCATAGTAGGTACTAAATGTAGTCTTGTAAATGTCTTCTTCCTTGATGTGTACCTGATGATATCTAGATCTCAAGTCAATCTTTGAGAACACTAACGTTGCTTTCAGGTGATCAAACAAGTCATCAATCCTTGGGAAAGGATACCTATTCTTGATGGCCACTTTGTTCAATTTACTATAGTCAATGCATAATTTGAGAGTATCATATTTCTTCCTTACAAACAAGACCAGTGCACTCGACGGTGATAGTCTTTCCCTAATGTATTCTTTGTCCAACATTTCCTTCAGCCATAGGTTTAACTCAACCAACTCAAGTGTACTCATACTGTAAGGTTCTTTCAATGTTGGAGCTTCCCCTAGCACCAACTCAATAGAAATGTCTACTTCCTTGTGAGGTGGCAACTCTATAATGTCCTCTAGAAATACATCCCTCAACCGCTGTAAAGTGGGGTACTTGTTCAACACATTTATCTTCAACCTCCTTACTCTTATGACTAGAAATATGCACGGTGAATAGCTTGAACCCTTTCCCGCGACTACACTTTACTTGCATAGTTTTCACCATTCTAACTAATGTAGCTTGCTTCTAACCATATAATACTATTGGTTTTCTGTTAGCATTGACACACTTAATAGCTTTGTCATAGCAGTCTACCTTGGTTCTACATAGATACAACCAATACATGCCTAATAACATATTGTATGAACCCAATTGTAATACATTTAAATGTGTTGTTGTATGGATACCATTTAAGTCAAATGCACAAGCTCTTACCCAATGATGACCTCACTTATTTGTACCTATATCCAACTGCACTAACCAATATCTACATGTAATTTCTTATTCAAACCACAATTATCCACCAAGTCAGGACTAACATAGCTATAATTAGATCCAGGATCAATCAAAACATAAATAACATGATCACAAATCTTACTTTCCATCTCAATGATAAATGATTGGTGTTCTTCTTGTCAGTTGTCCACTGTTTCATGGAAACGCGTAATGCTTTCTCTGAAATTCCTAATAGTCTATGCCTCCTATATTTTTGGTCTACCATTATGAAACTATGGACAATATTTCCTACGATGGTCCCATCAATAAGTCTAACATTGTATAGTTGTCTTACTCTACTGCTCGGGTCGATGTCCATGCCATCTCTCTGATGCATTGAACCACTTATGTGGTGCAACGTTTTACTTATTACCTGCGTCTTGTGGTCTTGCTCGCTTCTTGTTCCGTTTTCCTTTGTTCTTAGCATTACCTCTCTAATCTCGCTTAGTTTCAGTTCAACGTTTCGATTGTTCATAGCAATGCTTTAGCTTCCAAATGGCCTCCATCAAATGTTCTTTCTCCTCCTTGAGGTAAGGCACATACCTCAATAGTTACAAGAACTTACTAGTATACTCATCATCTTTTGTAGAACCCATATTTAGCTCATATAATTATTTTTCCTTGTCATTAAAGTATCTCTCCGATAGATACATCTTCTTGAATAGCACTCAAATTTTCTCCAGGTTAGATCTTCCTCATTTATGTTCTTGACATTCTTCACATCTTCACACCAGACATCTTCTTTACCTTTAAGACTAAAATTAGCCACTCTAGCTTTCGTTTTGTCTGAGTAGTCATGCAACCTGAATAACTTCTTCATACCGAGTAACCAAGACTCTGAATCCTGTGACCTCTTTACCTCTCCGTCAAAAGTAGGTGGCTTTTATTTCTTAAACTCATTCAGAAAGTATCCCCTATCACTCCTGTAAGGATGTTACCAGTGATTATTATAGTTCTTATTTGAATTAGAACTAGAACCATACATGTTTCTCTCCCTTCTCCTCTCTGGAGTGTCCAACAATCTGTCATCTCAAATTGTGTCATCCCTATCTGATCAACGACTACCATGCGATCTACTACCATATGCGCCATTAGTCTTTTCCTCCTGCTCATGACTGATCTGTAGCAGCTCCTGTCACTACAAATATGACAAGATCTGAAGTATGACTGCATTTACCTTTGCTAAATTTTCATGTGACTATATGATTCTATTGTTATCTACCTTGCAACAACTTATCTCTTCCTTTAAGTTTCTCAGTTTCAATGCCAAGTCAGAAGAGTTTCCAACACCATACTACTCTTCGGATTTATACGGAGATACTTTGTAGTCAACCATCTTGTTATCCATTTAATGTTTCTTCGTGCAAGGTATATCATGTTAGCTAAACCAAATCGTAATAAAAAATTGTACCTTAGTATAGCTTGGGGAGGATACCTTGTCCTCAAGATCAACAACTCAACATGATATATGTCTATCATAATTGTAGTAGTATATGAAAGTAGTACATAAGCATATAACCATGTGCTATCATTCTAGCTATGGTCCAATCATTAATGCATGACCTTAACAACAATGCACACTAGAACGTCATGCATGGCAACATCCACTACATCACGGTACACTTGACCAGATGAAGACATGAATATGCATAAGAAATACATAACTATACACACCCTAACCACATGCATGATGACATAAATTGTACCATTGTATGTGGACCATGTAAAACCACAATGTAGACAATACACTAGCCTACATGTGGATAGCACTCAAGCACAGGTATGGGATACACCCACACATAACACATATAGTAAATCATAAACAAACAACAATCGTAACAACATGTAGCATAATGTAACCCAACACACAAGAATGATATATATGACCAGACACTAGTACAAAATCACTAATTAATTACTAAAAAAATAACTAAAATTTGCATATAAATGACCATTTTCTAGTCAATGACCAATAGTAGCTAATTTACAGTATCTTATAACATGACCAACTTTTAGTCATTTTTAGCTTAGTCATTAATTGGTTTTGTCAATTTTACAGTCTAGTAGTATATTTAGCCATAAATTTGGTCATTATTTTTTAATTGGCTTAGTCATTAATCATTACAATTAATGACCAAATATATAACAAAGTATATTGCTATATGAATCCTCAAGAAAACCAATTAATGACCAAAGAAATATGACCAAAACGTTGGTCATGTTATAATATATTGCAAATCAACTACTAATAATCATATACATGCAAATTTTAGTCATCATTTAAAACCAATTAATGACCAAAGAAATATGACTAAATTTTAGTCGTGTTATAAGATATTCTAAATTAGCTACTAATAGTCATATATATGAAAAATTTAGTCATCATTTAATAATAAAAATTTTATCATTTGCAGTAGTCATTTATCTTTTTTTGGTATTTTCATATTCATTATATAAACAACTGATTTAGTGGTTTCTATTCATTTCAATTAATTTCATTCATAATCATTATAAACGATTAATTTAGTCATATATTCATTTTATTTGCCTCCATCATTAATTAATATAAACTACTAATTTATTAGTTTTATATTGATTTTATGTGTTTATTATTAATCACCATAAATTAATTAATATGATTTTGCGACTAAATTTTAAGAAAATGTCATAGAATGTGCATGTTTATCTAATATGATAACACAAAGTTACATATGTTAATTACAAGACTAAATGATATCAAGTGCAAATAAAAGTAATTTCAACCATATAAATTTTATTATATAAAATATTAAGTATTACAATATTAGTTTCCAACTTAATATGGGTTGGACTACAATTTACACATGAAATATTGTTTCATCATTTCAAAACATTATTATTGTGTTGCCAAAGCATTTCAATTGAATTCACCAACTTTGGAAGCTTGACCATCAGTCTCTATGAGTGTGTCTTATTCAAGATATTGGCTCTAAGGGTATCACTAGACAGATTGTCTTCTCTCTCTCATTTTCCGTTTGTCGCTCCAGTGTTATTGTTCTCCTCTTTCTTCAATTGTTTTTTCTTACCATCAATATTGAGTTCCTCTCCTGAAAATGAAAGAAGATACAATGCATAATATAAGATATGAAAGACGATGAATGCTTCAATATAAAGTAAATTAGACTATAAAAGATTTATATGACATATACCTTTGATAGTGGCCATTAAACAAAGAAATGAAATTGTCACCATAGAAAATGAAATTTGAAGTGGATTCATCATGCATGCTAGGATTGTTTGTGTGTGCACACATCATATTCCTCACTTGTAATTGTATAAAAAACAAAGAGTACACACAATGACATGTAGTGACATGTGGGTGTCTATTTGACTCAATGATATGCTTGATTTTTTAACCCATTCCAATCCTACCACAATGAAATTAAGAGATATAAGGACCCAAGAAGGACTATCAATAAATGAAATTAGAGACTTTAGAATGCAAATCAATTGTACCTGAAATTAATGATAAGTATTTGCAGCTTCCTGGTCACTAATGAACATCAAATCACACTGTGAAAGATTCCTTGCATTATGAGAATTTGGTTGCACTTGCACTAATCCTCCGTAGCAGTCCCTTGACTTGCCTATACATATAAATTTAGAAACAATAATACTCCTGCAATTCTTCCCTATATGGATCATCTTGGTCCCCCATATTGATAGTTATTTTTCAAGGAAACAGAATAGAACTCTTCAATTGCATCATCGCCTTTCAAAAAAATGCTTGAGTATTTCCAGGTGATTATTGAACCAGTCTCTACTCAGGTCCATGAAATCCTTGATTTGTCTCCATTGCAAAATGCTCTTTTTGTAATAAAATTATAAATCCCACATCTGCATTTCTCATCCCCGACATACTAGTTCTTTATAGTGGAATACTTTATCATTTCTCCCTCGATGCAATAGAGATTCACCATTGTTGCATGGAGATGATTAGTGTCATAAAATGGTATAGTTCATCCTTCAATATATGTCACATAACTCCTCTAACCTCATAGAACTCCTCTCATATACAAAAATAAGAGTCCTCTCAAAATGCTTGGTCTCCATCTCATTCATCCTGAAATAAGTGGATCTTTCCATGGGTGACAAAGTGTTCTTGGAGATTTAATAGAAGGAGCTATCACTAAGAAAATGAAAATACAATGCAGCATAACAGTTATCAGCAGGAGCAACAACCTTTCCAAGCTACTTCCTAAGTAGGTAAGGATACTCATGAATTACCTCTTATAACGAACAAATGATAACCTCAACTACCTATAGAGTATACCTATGAATGGTATCATTCAAAAAACTATCAAAAACAAAATCTACAACAACGTTGGTCAATCTCTTCTTCTAGTGAAGGGCATGCCCAACTTTTGAAAAGTATCAAGTAAGTCAGGGTCCACCTCATCTAGGCTCCTCTTCTTCTTCTTCTACTCTCTCTATTTAGGTTCAAAATAATACCAAAGGTCTTAAAAATTGATGGGTGGGTAAAAGTTATCAGACCCTTGATTTCTACCATTTATTCTAATTGTCTATAAGAATTGAATCTGTTAGCCTCCTATACCAATAGGTTTCATCTTTCATGATTGTCTTGATCGAACTATGGAATATGTTCAAACCTTCTTTCTTGAGCAAAGGTGTTCCATATTCTTGAAAAACCAAAAAATCAAAAAAGTTAAAAAATGTAAAGAGGGTATACCCTAAAAGAAAAATCAAAGGGTAATAAAAATAAAGTGGTCAAAAAGAAATGAAAGAAATGAACCCCAAGCAAAAATAGACCAAGGAATGTATGCAAATTCAAATGCCACTACTACTTCATTTTTGTAATAAAACAATTGTGTGCAGCTTGTCCAACCATTGCCACAATTCATGAATAAGTCAAATTGTTTAAACTTGGCTTACTCATATTTCAATTTCTTGTTATAGATTAGAGAATAAATATCTGACCAAACAGTTTAATCTTGGCAGATAAGTAAATAGTTAGATTTAATAAAAGGTGCTCAACAGTTTAATCTGAGCCCTTGGATGTAATAAGGGTAGAATTAGATAGATTTTCCTTGTAAAATGAAAAAATGTTGATGAGGGTTTGGAAGTCTAAATGCACCCTAATAAAGAAGAGAAAATGGTAGTATTAAGTAGACAAGGTAGGTAGATGGTGCTGCAAAGTGTTATCTGATGAATGATGCTGCTACATGTTTTTGATCCTTTACTTTCATCACAAGTACTAAAGCAGGAAATACACTGGAAAATCACCACAAGCAAAGTCAAACTCATTAACCTCCCTCATCACTTTCCCCTCAAAACTTTCACTAATTTCCCGCAAAGTACTAAGGTATTTGGAGATCAAAGGGGCTCAAGGCATTTCCTTGACCTCTGGAGGGACCGGACCCTCGACCTAATGATCAAAAAGACCTAAGTACTTAAGATAATCCATCATTATAATCTTCCATCTTTAACTTTGTCCTAAGTAAAATCCTATTTTACTTAGGAAACTCATGTAAAATCCCATAATAATCCCTCAAAATAACTTGCTATTCTAAGTTTAAGTGTTGAAGATAAAATATTGCAATTTACTTCAGAAGTTATCACTTTCTTAGATGTGCAAAAATATTTTGAGTTTCCTTGTCCTTTGCCATATTTACATTTAACTCTATTATACTAAATCCCTAATAAAATACCTTATCCTAAGTATATAACTCCCTTTTTATAAATATCCCAAAAACCCCTCTATTATAAATTTTAACCAAAGTATTTATCTCCCCGCACATTTAAAATAATAACCCACTATACGCCCTTTGGTTAAAAATTATCATCATATTATAATCCCGCCCGTATGGTAATTAAATAATATTTGTTTGTTACCATATAAATAAAAAATATATATACAAAAACTTTAAACATGCCATATGTATGTTTAAATACAAAAATATGAATAAAACTTTCGAAAAGTTTCGTGCCACCGTGGTTTGTCCACCTGGAAATCCACTTAACCAAACCCCGCCGCAACCCATTTCTTTACGCATACGAGATTAATTAGTCATCAGGACTAATTAATAACCTTTTCCGCCTATCAGATATCGCCTGGGGTGATTAGATTAAACCTTAAACTGTTTTAAAGCCCGAAGGGCCCACATCTGAAACCTCCATTTTGAATCCACAAGAACCAAAATGGAGGTGTTGGTAGCTCTGAATATTACTCCACTAAATGCTCCTCACCGTGAATTGGAAAATTTACCTTTGATAGATGAAGATTTCCAAATTAAAGACCTGTATTTTGATGAAAGTCCCCTATTGAGCTATTGTCGCTGCAGATACGAATACTCAAAGGAGCACGATCTTATAGGGTTGTGGGAATCCAATCTCCCAAGGTATCTCATTCCTTCAGTCATTTATTTCCCTGAAATCATCCATTACTGCCATTCTAACTATGATCTGACTCAAAGAGCTGTAATATCCCCTGACCAGAGTGTTATTTTCCCCATTACTCCCCAATCTATCAATATGATGCTCCATTTTGAACCTGGTCAAAACCTCACTCCCTTGTCCATTGGGGAATTGCTTGAAAAATCTACTCGGTTGTCCCCTGAAGAGGTAATCAGAAGATCACATCCTTGGATAAAAAGTCTTAATACTAGTCATAAGATTTGTTTAATCCAAGATTTTTATCAAATCTATTCAAACAGAGGTTAGAAAGCATAACAGCTAAAGAGTATCAATGGTTAAAGAGTATCAGTGGTTAAAGTGTATCAGATAAAAGTCAGTGAAAGTTAAAACGAAGTTAGAGAGCAGTCAAAGGTAAACAGTAAAAGTGAATACAGAAGGCAGTAAAATGGTAAAAAGAGATGATAATACTTTCACCAATATTGAGGTTTGTCTAAAGTTAAAGTAAAACAGTTAAAAGAGCAAGAAAGTAAAAAGATGAAAAAACATAACAAGAAGGAACATTTTTGCAGAAATTGCATATTTTAGTCATAGTTTTGCAGAACATATTGTGATCAATCCAAGATTAATTTTACAAAAATGAAGGAGGTTTATGTTCTTAAGAGGGCCATCTACAAAAACCTCTCTCATGTTTCTAACAACCATTATGGTTTTGGAAATATTAAACAATGTTGGAAAGCACTGTTTGCAGAAAATTTCAGTTTAAGTCATCATTTTGCAGAGCGTCTTTTGGCCAATCCAAAATACTACATACAAAACTGAAATATTTTTTTGTTCCTAAGATACCCATCTACAAAAACCTATCTCATTTTTTTCACAGTAATTTTATAATGAGAGATACATGCGCATCTTTACAGGTCATTTTTCAGACTCTGTAAAACTCTGTTTTACACATATTTTTTATAGAGACTATTATGCATAGCTGGAGAGGAATTTTGGGAAAATGAAAGAGGTTTATCTCATCAACATATTGATATACAATAACCTGTTTCACTTTTTACATATCTATTACGGATTGAGAAATAAAAAAATATCATTGGACCCCAAGTTTGCAGAATTGTTGGAGCAGATTGCACAAAGAAACGAAACAGTTAGTGACTTGGATGCCTCATCATCAACTAAGAGTTGGATCAAATTCGAATTATTCTCTTTGTCATCACATATCCATACAAAATAGTGCCAAATAGATGCATTAGTTTGAGTGTCCTTTAATTAAGTTCTATATATGTAAATAGTTGGAGAGATTTGTGAAACAATTTTGATATGTGTTTCAAGATATTTTAGTTTAGAATTGGTATAAATACTCCACTCTTGGAAGCATTGAGGGGGGGATTCCATTACTTGGCGGTAACATTGAAACTTCAGAATAAAAGCGCTTGGAGAAATTTTTCGTGGCTTGGTTGGATGAGGATTTAAAGCACAGGACTTGTTGCAGGATTCATGTGTTGGAAAGCAGTTCAATAAGTGTTTCTACCCTTTCTCTGAAATTGTATATCAGTCTATAATATCATCATGTCCATCTATGAATAATTTGCATAAGAGATTGGAATAGAATTCGCTTAATTGTGCTCTGTTTTTATATGTTATTATTCTTGATTTTTCCTCTAAATTAGTTATAAGCATGAATTCTTAAATGCTCTTGCTTTACAAATTTAAACATTGTTGGTTACTATAACAAAGGATTCTTCATTGCTCTTTGTTTGTAGTCATTTCATTTCTTTCTTTTGGACATGGTGAAAGACTCTTAGTTTCCTTTCATCCCTTCAAATTCATCCCATCCACTTTAAATTTTAAGGATTGTTCTCTGTCTAGCTATCTTGCCCTGTAATACCATCTTGTGCTTAGAATAGAAATCCAGTAAAGCCATCCTTTGACTCCATAGCCCAATGGACTGAAAGCTCTCAATATTGCCCTTAGTTTGTGGATTCCACCATTTTCCCAAAACAAACTCTTGAATCTATAACTAGCCTAAAAACTTCCAAGAACAAAGATAAATCATAAAGAGAGAGCCCTCTCTGGATGCAGATTGGCTAGATTCTGCATCTAAAAGGTTGGTTTTTGGTTACCTCAGGTATACTTTCCTCTTACACAACTTCTAGGAAAACCTGAGTGATAACATGATCCACATATAAACCAGTGTAATTCTCATAGAAATACAAGGAGAAATAACCTCAAATTGATGATGCAAAATCCAAACCTGGGATGGGACTACCACATTCCACCCAACCATAAAATGGTTGAGCCAAATCTCTCTTCAGCCATTCACCCCCATGCCATATTCCAAGCATGAATTGGGGATCCTGAGGCTAAACCACCTCACCCTCATCAATAGAAACTAGGCATTACCATAATCCATCCTAGATCACTAGGCCAACACAATGAACATGTAATAACAGGATTTACCATGATCTCCACTAGATCACTAGGCCCTAAGTCGAGACCCACTCTCTAAGCTTTACTACATACCGCAACCCAAGATTACTAGACCTAACATAGAGAAATCCACCTCTAAGCTTTACCATATATCCAACCATTCATTGGTCGAGGATTCATAGGCCCAATGAGGTAAAACAAAATCCGGCCTTACTGCCACCCACAATCTGGTTCAGGGGTTACTAGGTCATGTGTTCTATCATTCAAAGATCCACCTCACTCAGCTTTGAATCCATCTAGCAATCGAGCTCAACCATAACATGAGAACCCCATCACACCATGGGTATCCAGAAACGGAGAGGCTAGGTTGAAAACATTGTCTTTCCTGGAGAAACCTGTTACACAAAAATATCGTTACCATGACTATTTGCAGTCAGTATGGGTCTATCATCACTTATACTAGCCTCCTAAGCAAGTCTAAGACCTTAGCTCTTCATGTCAAGCTTTGCAAATGAGAGAAAGACATTGAAAATCAATAAAAATCTAGTTCCGCACTTTCTCTCACTTTTGCCTGCGGGCCCGCACTCTTTGTTCATATTACCTGTGTATCTGCACGCTCTGTTTGTAAAGGGGTGGGTGCGTACCCCTGTAAAATTCAAAAAGGCGCAAGTTTATTCTAAAAAAACTCACTTTTGGTTAATTCTAGATGATTCTAGAAGGAATTTTGACGTGGATTGTTCGCTCCAAGGTGGTTCATGCATCCCAAAAGAGAAGGAGCTAATCCCTTGATAGGAGAAGCTATCCCTTTGAAGGAGGGCTTTATCCCTTTGAAGGAGGACCTAGTAACTTCCCTCCATTGCACTATAAATTAAGGCATTGGGTCAGTTGCTAGGGAGGTTAGAAGCTGAACATTTTGAGGGTAAATGCTGATGGAATTGGGACTTCCTAGTTAAACTTGAGAGGAGAGATCACATACCTTTTGGTTTCATTGGGAAGTGAGTGAAACTTGTCAAAGTAGAGGAGACTTCTTGTCGGACCCTGGGAGGAGCTTGTACAGCATCAAAGCACAGGTTGTAAAGTTCTTCTTTCATTTGAATTAATACAATCAGATTCATTTTTCTCAACAAATTGTCTTATGTGGTTTGTTTCATAATCTCCTTGATCATTATGATGAATATGCTTTATGATATTGGCTTTTCAGGTGCTATTTAATTTGTTTGCTGGTTTGTGTTTGCAGAATTACACTTCAAGGAAGCTCATTTGGAGCGAGGGAGCGAGGCTTTCACAAACTTGCATTAGACCCAAGGTAGGCATAAAACACTTGGTTTGCCTTTGTTTTTAATTGCATATTTAGAGAAAGATAGTTTTTGATTGGCTTGCTTGTCACTAGATATCTTTAGATACTAGGAAGGTCGATCTTTTCCGCAACCTCGACTCATTCCGTGTGACAAAATGGCAACTCCACTGGGGACTTGATTGTTTTCCTTGTTTTGACTTTGACCTGAGAAACTTGTGTTTTTGTTTCTGTTTTTGGCTTGTTGTGTGTGGAATTGGGTGGATTTAGTAGATCTAGGATTATTTTTGCTTTTCATAACTTTAGGAGAAGCCCACACCCTATGCTTGTAACACAGTGCGTATTTATACGCATGTTTACTTTGCACACAGAGCGTGCACACACCTGTGTAAACTCTGAGCCTGCGGACCCTGCTAAAATTTTGAAAAAATTAAATTTTACTCTTTCAATTAGTTTTATTTTTCTTTAGATATTGTTATCCTCTACCCAGAACTGCATGTGACTTGTTAAAAGCTTTCCTTGGTTTAATTCCATTAGTGTTAGGGTTTTAGGTGAAATTCCTAGAAGTTTTGGTTGCCGGTCTTGATTTTCATTTTGGTCGTGTAGTAGCTCAGAGCTTAGAAGCTGTAGAATCCTCAGATCACCTTGGTTTTTACTGGCCTTCTTATGAGTCTGACCATTTGCAAAATCTACCTTTGTTGAGGAATCCATCTTGTGTTTTCTCTTTGCGAAACTTTGAAAAAGCTTGTGTTAAAAGTTTGGATTTCATTTTTACAAAAGAAAACAAAAAATCACTTGTTTTTGACTGATTTGTGATTCTGGACAAGTTAGTCCTTGGTTTGCTTATCGCCAAGTAAGACATCCTTGAAAAAGACATCTTGTAAGATTTTACTTCAAATAGTTTTTTATAGTTTGTAGATCTCAAGATTTGCTTTATTCATAGTTTTGAGTTTTTTATAAAAATACAAAAATCTCTTTTGAAAAAAGTTGGTTTTTGTAGTATTTGAGCGTTTGAAAGAAAAGGGAAATTTTTGTGAAAATAACTAGTTGTCTCGCTTTGAGTGCATTGGAACAAAAACTCTTCTTTTAATTTGTTTGTTAAGAAAGATTTGTGTTTACAAGTATTTGCATTCTCAAACTCTTTCCTAGCTAGAAGTTAATTGAACAGAAAAGATTGTTTAATCATCTTAAGTGCATTTTTTTGTGATTCCGAGTCGAGTCTTCACACCAAGAGTTTCATCTCCGCACCTCTTGACATAATCAAAAACCAATAAAAATAACGCTTAAAGTAAAATCGATCTAGTAATATTTTTATTTCTAGGGCTATATTACACCAACATAGCTTAGGCTAGTGTCTTGGAGTAGGGAGTAATTAACTCTCCAAGACAGTAGAAGAAACAAGTATTTGTATCTTGTGATAGGAGAGAAATCCAATTGTTGCATCTATGCTCTGGGAAAGCTCCTCTTAAAGGAGAAGCATAAGATCGTGTCCGAACTAGTATGGGAATCAATCCTTCCTCATTGGGAACAACACTAGATATTCACGTATTAAAAATGGTAAACCTCGGATTAACCATTGTCGAGGAGCCTGGGGTCACTTGTTGGTAAACCTTGGATTATGTCAAAGAGCCTTCAAGGGGATTGAGCTTGCTACTCTGCCCTTGCGTGCGTATCGGATCATAGACTATTCCCCCAGGTATATTTGTTTCTGTTGGTAACCATAGTGACCATATTCTATAGGGTTCTTCCTAAGGTGACGGTGGCGGGAAGATCCCATTGTACTTGGAGCAGACATCGGCTAGAATCACTTGGATTTTCTGGGGGGTTCTATTCACTCGAGACGGTTAAGTGGAGAAACTTGTGCTAGTATATTCATTAAGCAAGTTGCCGGGGTAACTGTTCCAACTACTATTTCTGTATCAAACTCTGCGATGTTGGATTTCATCACCAACTAGTGTTTTCGGTCTGGAAAGTTACTGTTTGCGTGTTATTGATCTCCTAGATTCTTTAGGCGTGTGATTCAATTTGTTTGGTTCTTTAGAGGCTTTAGGTGGTTTTCATTGAGATTTTACTTTGTTTGTGTGTGAAGTAGTTAAAAGTATTTAACTATGGCTGAATTACCAAGGCATTCTCATAGACTTTGGGGTCAATCCCCTGAGTTTGTAAACGTGGCTGAGTTACTGAGGACGTCCCGTAGACTTCGGGGTCAACCTCCTAAGGACGTACCGAGCCAGCTTGAAGGCTTGAAAGTCCTCGTAACTCTTAGTGAAGATAGAAGTGGGTCACCTGAAGAAGGAGAACCTTCTTTGATAGTACATTTTGATTCTCAACCGTTAGTAATTTTAGAAGTTACTGGTAGTATTGCATCTACTAGTGATATAGGTGAAGAACCTGAAGTATCTGAACCCGAATCTGAAGTTGCTGCTACTCCCGTATCAGAGTTTGTTTCTCCAACTTCTAGTGGTCCTAGTTCGCCTAGGGTAGAAACTGTAATTACTGAGGATCTTCCTTCTGGACTTATAGCTATTGAAGAGCTTGCTATTTCAGATATCGAAGAAAGCTTTCCTTTTCCAGAAGATCGTCCTATCTTAGACCTTAGGGAGCGTGAATCGATCTTTTACAGTCCACCTAGGAGAAGTGCTTGGTACCGTTCACTGACTAATCTTTTGGAAAATCCAGGACTAAGTTTTTCACCACCTCGTATTTTTTATCACCCAGCACCTAGAGATTACTATCCTATATTGAATATGTCTAGCCTGTCATCCATGTTTCCTCAATATCCAGAAGTCTATTTGTATGGTGGTCCTTCTGTTCCCGCTGGGTATCAGTCCATCTCTGGTACTTTTTTCAGGAGCATCTCCTCAACCTATCGAACAAAAGTTGTTAACTGGAAGTAGTGGTACTAAACTGTTGAGTGTAGAAGATATTCTAATGATGTTAGGTTCTCAACCTCAAGGTGGCCAGTTACCGCCTGGGGGCAACCTCAAGGTACCCAGTATGTGCCTGGGGGACAACCTCAGGGTACCCAATATATGCCTAGGGGGCAACCTCAAGGTACTCAGTTTTCGCCTGGGGGACAACCTCAAGGACAGTACATACCTACGGGATAGTACCTTCCTCAAGGTCAACCCCAGACTCAATATGTACCACAAGGTCAACCTCAGTATCAATATGTACCAAAGGTCAACCTCAGTATCAATATGCACCTCAAAATCATCCTCAATATCAATATGTACCTCAATGTCAACCCTAGTATTAGTACATGCCTCAGGGTTATCAACCCCAAGGTTAGTACCCATCTCAAGGTTACCAACCGCCTTCTGGTCAATCATATTATTAACCCTACCCTCAACCCGGTTAT
This sequence comes from Pinus taeda, assembly GCA_000404065.3. Lineage (NCBI taxonomy): Eukaryota > Viridiplantae > Streptophyta > Pinopsida > Pinales > Pinaceae > Pinus > Pinus taeda. Next base: position 68,366 of record APFE031721377.1, on the reverse strand, counting down.
GGTCCTCAATATCCTCAACCTGTTATGGGTCCATACCCCGGAACGAATTTAGTGTGGGATCCATCTCAATCCCAGCAGGTCTTGCGATCGAATGTGCAGTCGTCATCTCAACCTGGACAACCCTTGGTTTTTGGTCCATCTCAGCAACCTGTCCAGTCTACTGTTCAAACTTTTGCACCTTCTATAGTTTCTCAGTCTGGGCCTAGTACACCTCGTACTCCACCTCAAACATCTACTGCAACATCTACTCCATTCACCCCACCTTCTTCTAGAGTATCGGCAGCTCTGGTTTCTACTGTCCCTGTATCTACTCCTCAGGCATCTTTACCTCAGTCTAGACCCATGGTCCAGACTTCGGTTCAGATGCGTGTAGGAAGTATGGTTGTCACTTCTCAACCTCAATTTAATTAACCTTCATACCAAGGACAGTACCAATACGGTCTTTCTGCGCAGCAACCAACCTATCAGTATCAACCGCACCCTGGGTATACATATCAACAACCTCAGCAACCCTAGTATGGTCCGGTTAATCATGGTTTTCTAGGAGGTCAAAATATCCCAAATGTGATTCCCATTCCTAGTTATCCTAGATATCCTCCTCCTAGGGCTGGTCTACAGACCTCGAGTTTTAGGGACCCTAATTGTCAGTTATCGTTTGTCGCAACTTTGGACTTGCCTGACTTGACGCGCCTTACGAACGATCCAATTAACTATCTTTAGTATTGGCCGCCAATGCCACATAAATTGCCCAGTGATATTCCTAAATTCGAAGGTAAGCCAGGAGAGGACCCGTCGAAACATGTGATGACTTATCACCTCTAGTGTGCGTCTAATTCCATTTCAGATGATTCCATTCGTTTACGTCTTTTCCAGTGCACTCTAATTGGTCTTGCGGCCAAATGGTACATCGAGTTACCGCGAGCCACTTTTTATAACTTTAGTCAGTTATCTACCCCGTTTTTAACTCATTTTCAGTTGCCAGTCAGATATGACAACGACACGGAACTATTAACTTCGTTAAAGTAGTCAACGTCCACTTACATTTCAGATCATATCCATGAATGGAGACGTCGACGACGCATAGTGAAAGTTTATATCCCAGATCAGATCTTAGCTGAATGGTTTGTAAAATCTTTACTGCCTAAGATCACTGAAGATGTAGCTAAAGCCGGAGTAGTTACTGAAGAGCAAGTGATTTCTCAAGCACAGTACCTTGATTTAGTTTATACTCAGTCAGGTACGATACACGAGAAGATCCCCGACCTACCCAAACAAAATCAAATCGATGTTACTCCTTCAGGGTCTCATGCCGCTGATGGTATGATTGGTACGGTAAATACCAAAAGTAAGAAGAAGTCTTCCAAGAATTCTTCTCCTATAATAACCTTGCCAGATTCCCCGACAGGAGAGTCTTTCGTGGAACTT
>APFE031721377.1:36653-54263 GCA_000404065.3 Pinus taeda | reverse complement strand
TTATATATATATATATAAAGAACCGACATCGATCCATCATAGCTAAGGATCCAAGGGATGAGAGGAAGAAAAATGAATAATTAAATATAATGCATGATTTTTTAATGTTTTTCATTCTTTTATTTTCATTGACATGATTGATCCAAATATAGTTTTAATATTTTACAACCAATCAAGTTTGTCTAATTTAGATCATTTCTTAAACACAATACAATGTGATCAAATTTAAGAGGGAGTTGGGGAGGGGGTGGAGAGAGGGAGCTAGATGGTGAAAATGTTGGAGGATAGCGAGAGAGCAAGAGAGAGTCATGGGGGGAGAGAGATTGAGGTGGGAGAGAGGGAGCGAGAGGAAGGAAGAGAGAGAGAGAGATGGAGTTGGAGTGGGGGAGAGAGGGAGGAAAGAAAAAAGAGATAGAGAGATATAAGTGGAGAAAGAGAGGAGTGAGAAGGGAGAGGTGGAGAGGTGGAGAGAGAATGAGGGAGAGAGGAGAGGATGGAAGAGAAATAAGAGTAAAGGATAGAGACAGGCAGAGAAGGGGAAGGGAGAGAGATGGAGAAGGAAAGGAAGGGGCGAAGATAGTGATAGAGATGGACATAAGAGAAAGAGAGAGAGAGAGGGAGAGTGATTTGGGGGGGACAGATAGAGGGAGGTGGGAGATAAGGGATAGAGAAGAAGGAAGATAGAGATGAGGAGAGAGAGATGGAATTGGAGGGGGTAGGAGAGGGAGGGAACAAGAAAAACATAGAGGGAGAAAGGTGGATAGAGAGATGGAGTGACAAGGGAGTCATGGAGAGAGAGTGATGGAGAGAGGAGAGTAGGAGGGAATAGAGAGAAGGATATAGATAGAGAGGGAGAGAAGGGAAGAGAGAGATAGACAAAGAAGGGGAAGAGAGGGAGAGAGAGTGTGTGTATGTTTTGGGGGTGACATATAGAGAGGGAATAACAAAAGACACAAATACAAATATAGATATTATATAGTATTAGATAACCAACCGAGATCCATATTAACCCTATAAATATCAAGTGTCGAGAGGGATCCAACCTCTCGAGGTGAAAACATTTCATAAGTTTTGTACTAGAAAAAAATGTTTGCACATCGAGAGATTGGACCCTTGTCAATGCTTGATATATTCTCGGTTAAGATGGATGTAGTTCAGTTAATATGAAATTAAATAAGTTTTTATTTGATATTATAGTATTAAAAATTAACATTTCCCTTTAAATTAATCTCAAATTAGAACTAGATCTAATTAGTTTCAATGAATAAATTTAAAAAAAATACATAAACATTTTTTTTTATTAAAAATTATATTTTGTGTATTCAAGCTTCTATGATCCATAATGAATTAAACAAAGTCTTTCAATAGAAATCACATGAGAGAATTTTTTGGCCGACGTGTTTTGAACCAACAAGTGTGGTTCATCATCACGACTAGATGAGGAGGCAGACCATGGCAAAGGCTTAAATAGAGAGCAATTTCAAGTTATGGATATATTTGAACAATAATGTTTAAATTATAATATTAATTTATTAATATATTAAAAACAAATATTATTAAGTAACATCTATATTAAATGGCTAGTTTTTGAAAAATAATATTTAAGTAATGATACTAGTTTATTAATTTATTAATATGTAATGGCTATATTTTTTTTTTTCTAAGTTAAGACTAACCTAAGTACCCATGGGGGATTTGAACCGGTGACCTATCGCAAGGAGTGCCTTAACAGTGCACCCAATCACCGTCAATCCAAAGCCCCATGGGCAATATGTAATGGCTATATTAAACGACTAGTTTTTGAAAAATAATATTTAAATTGTGATATCAATTTACTAATTTATTAGGAAAAAATATTAATAAGTAGCCACTATATTAAACAACTAGTTTCTAGAATAAATAAATAAATAATCAAAGTCAAACTTGATAGGAGGGGAGTCAAAAATTATAAAAACGAAAGAAGACCCTAATCGAGACAAGATCATTTAATAAATAAAATAACTAATGGAAATATAAATAAATAAAAATAAATAAATAAAATAGAAACACACACACACACACACACACACAGATATATATATTCAAAGAAAAATAATCAATAACTAAAATGGGGTCAACAATAAAATATGGGGCTCAGGCCCATTAAACAAATAACAAAAATACTAAAAGGAGTTAAGAACGAATAGGATGATAAAATACATAAAAAACCTGAAGGATCAAGAAAATAAACTCTAATGAAGAATAAATCAACAACAAATACTATAAAGAGGATGCCAATACCTACAAAAAAAAAAAAAAACACTAGGAGGACAAGGACATTGTTACTTGAAATTATGTCTCTACATTGCTCTCTATTTAAGCCTTTGCCATGCTCTGCCTCTTCATCTGGTCATGATGATGAACCACACTTGTTGGTTCGAAACAGGTCAGCCAAAAAAATCTCTCATATGATTTCTACTAAAAGACTTTGTTTAAAAAAAATATTTTTAAAATTACAAGTTAGTAGAGATACATTGTCCAAATTTGGCTCACTTATAGACCATGTGTGGATGAAGAATTTTTTAAGGAAGGATAATCTTTCAACAAATCTTTAACAACCTTTCAATCCCTTATCACTTGTAAGTTTAGAGTGCTTGACACAATTAATATGACTAACGTAAAAAACCGATTCATATTTTTGTAGTACTTGTTAGGTAGTTGTATTTTGTTGTGATACTAAATTAGTCATTCATGTTAGTCATTTTTAGTTGTATTACTTATTAGCTAGTCACATATTTTAACCCATGACTAAATTAGTGATATATGTCAGTCATTTTTAGTTCAATCTCTTAAGATTGCTCATGTTTTGTAGTATTTCAGTTGGAAAAGCTATGGGGACTAATGTTTTTAGTCACCTAGTCACTAATTTCTCATTTTATACTAGTGAAACCGTACAAGAATGTAACCAACAATATAAGATGTAACTAAGGAGACCAAACGATACATGTAAGCGATATATAACAACATATAACCAGTGAAACAATCACAACGATGTATCAAGAAAAAATGATCAACATCATGCAAATGAAACAAGCATATGGAATGCAAGTGTGAGAGACACACATGCAACTGAGATGCATGGATGATCCACACATAGCCCATCCAGTTCTAGGGGTGAACCATGCTCAGATACCACTCTGTAACAACCTCTTCCCATATCTACCCAAGCAAACGTCAAGCCATGGTAAACATGCAATGAGCAACCACTATGATATGTTTCGACCTCCTAAGTCACATTAAAGAAGTGTAACAAATGAAAAAACACCATACATACATCCAATATCATCAACAGAACCCTCAGAAGGCAAGTCAACCACTCAGACAACCTATCCCTAGGTCCCATTGTTGTTTTAGGTCTCGTAGGCCATAGTCGCTCTCATACTATGGGCAAGGGAGTGACCAGCAACCTAAAGTCACTCTCACAGGCCTGCGTACCATCAAATGTGGACCAAAATTGTCAGTGATGTGTCAGTGACCCCAGGATTTAAGCCACCTTTCAGGCTCAGAGCCTAGGTCACTACCCAAAATTACTCCATCTCTTCAAATCAATAAGATAATGTGGAAATAATAATCCTAAAGTAAATACTTGTAAAAGACCATGACTCGACCCCTACTACCCATGACATGCATTTCGTCAAACATATTGCAAATGTGTAATCTACAGGTGTAATTCACATTTCTGGGCATAAGGGTCTCATACTTAGCTAAGAATCGCTAAGAATCATTGATTCCTCAAAACATCATCTTCCATTCCATCCATTATGACATAGATACATTGGTCGTTCAATTATAAGTTTAAAAATCATGAGAGCCACACATGGTTGTTGTCATAAAACACATACATAATACACATAATATCAGTAGGAAATACTAATGAAAGTACTACCATATGGACCACATATAATTCATCAAAATACTCATATAAATAAAAGAAGAAATAACCTTTTGTTAATGATGAAAAATCCAAACATGCGATGGGACTTCCACGTTCACCCCGACTATAGAATGTGTGAGCTAAATCTCTCTTCAGCCATTCACCCTCGTGCCATATTGCAAGCATGAATGTGGGATCTCATAGAACACATCAATCAAAAGCCATCAAGGGCTTCCAAAGGCCATCAATCACAACCCATCAAATAGTGATTCCACCTCACCTTTAGACATCACCAAACCATCGTTAGATGAGTCTCTATCCCAGCCAACCAGGGCTCAAGAGCATTTGTCCAGCCAAGGCTCTAGGACTAGTAACTTAACCCATAGCTTTTACCAAGATCGAGAGCATTTTTCCAATGATGGATCTAGGACTTGTAACTCAACTCACCAAGGGCTCAAGGGATTTTTTTCAACCAAGTCTCCAGGACTAGTAACTCAACACAAGTTGATACAGGGCTCTAGAGAGTTTATCCAACCAAGGCTCCATGACTTGTAACTCAAGCCAGGCTAAGGAACATGAGAAGAAAAAAGAAAAAAATTGAAAGTAACCCACAATCACCATGGTTATCGAATAAATGGAAAGGCTAGGTAATCCACAATCCATCTAGGAAATCCTCCATGCCAATGACATATCACAATAAAAAATCCACATGCATATGCCATGCATGCCAAAAGGAGTGAAGAAATCATACATGCAACTCAATGCCTGCAAGAAAACATGTGTAGTTTCTGATGCCGATGCCTTCTTGCACTTTCTTGATTTTCCTTTTCCTTCTTTCTGCAAGAATGCAAGTATGCCACACCCTCCAGGAGTGCTCCAATAAAATGCTAAGTATCCATGAGTATGAGAGAGAGATAGAATAATGGGAGAGAGCTCCAACAATGAATTAACAAAAGGTTACCAATTGATCCTCAGAAGCCTTTTGATGAATGATGCCTCTATTTTATTTAGTTTCCATTATTTTCTTCATTTTCATCCTTACATGCAACCTATGACCTTTCACCTCCTTTTTTTCATAATTTCCATTATTTTCATAAATAAATGTGCCAAAAATGCCATTTTGCCTTTCCAAAGCCTTAGCCATTTCCTTTTCTAATTTGCTTAGCCATTGAAAAATCAAAAGTGATCCCCATCCCTAGGATTTTTCCCAACATTTAGCTTGGAATAAGTGTGGTTATTATTTTTTCCTTTTACTAGATTTTATTACATGGCATTTTCACTAGGGTTGTTCCATCATTTCAGTGAGTGTCTATGATTCAAGTTATCTAGATGTTTTCATTTAACACAAATGTTGGTGACACTTGAATTTTGGAGAGGCCCATATTTATAGAGAAATCCTATTATGGTTGGATATGTAATGGCACAAATTTCGAAGGGTGTGCATCTTACCTCAGGTGGGACAATTCATGGTGGAATATTTGTGTGAGACTGGATTGGAATGGATTTCAATTTCATAGAATGTGTGGTGTATCTAGTGTGGGGCCCATTTGGGGTTATGGAAATGAGGCCAAATATCCTTAAGAACTAAGTTTCCATTTAGAGGTCCATGGCTCTAGGAAGGGAGTCACTTTGGAACTTGTGTGTGCCATGGATTTTTCCCAACACTAGATATAACATGATTTCATTAATTACATGGTGGGCATTGGGCCTTATGAGACCTGCAACCCTGAGTCCATGTGGGCACCATATAGTCCTCATGGATGAAATGGAACTTCCCATAATGATGTGGTCGCGACACATAGGGTACACACATGAGTTCCATGTGGTGGTGTCTTACTAATGTGGAAAGATATAATTAGAGTTTGATTAAGGTGGATTTTATATAATAAAAAAAAACTCTTAATTAACTAAATGTGATGGTGATTTCCAAATTTAATTCCTCAATATTTGGAGAAGAAGGGATTTTGTAACCCCATCTTCATAGTGAGGCCATGGAACTTGGGTTAGTTAAAAGTAACACCTTTGATGGCCTAGGAAGACCAAGGGGGGTGGCAGGAAATTTTATATTGTTGTGTCAAAGGAAAGGTTCTACACTAGACCCTTGGGGATGAAATATAAAGCTCTAATAGTGGTATGAGAGCACCCAGTTTTAACACTCAGACTAAATGGGCCTAGGAGGATAAATTTAGATCTTTATTATAGAGTGTAACATCATAAAAATATATTAATAATATACCCTTGGGAAAAATAAAATTGGTTTCCATTACAGCGAGGTATAAATCACAAAGTGGTATTTCAAGGATGATTGTCTTCTGTGTGAAAATGTGTGATAATTGTAGAATTTTGACAAGTGATTGTGTGTTGTATGCATATATGTGTGGATACTGGAATTATGAACTGATAGGAATGGTTGGCATGGTAGATTATAATATTTTATCCTTTTTTGTAACTATCATACTAACTTGAGTCTTGATGTTTTAGATAGCCTCACATCAACATGCTTATTTAAAATATTCCAAGGTGATGGGTAAAGATGTTTTTTTTTTTGTTAGTTAATAGTTATGTGTGTGTAACAACATATAATAAGACACCAATGAACAATAAGAGAGTAAAGGGATGAGAAAAAAAATGGTGTAGTACAACACTAATAGATCCAAATATTATTAGGAAGAATGTTTAGCCAAAAAGAGGAGAGAGGGTGGATGCCCTAACTAGATGGACACCCTTAGAAGTTAAAGGAACGAATTAAGAAGTTGCAAGGTTAACAATGAAAATATTGTAAGTGATTGGGGAAAGAAAGTAGAAGTAAATACAATAATACCACAAAGCCTATCTTATTTGTAAATATAGAAGCAACATGAGCTAGGTGTTAGCTACATAAGAAGGTATAAATACAGTAAAATTTCATCTAGACATTGGAACCATGAATTAAGGACTGATGGTGCAGAAGGCAATAGATATAAGAAAATATATGGGAAGGCAAGTGAAGATACAGTGAGAGGTGGATCTCCACTAAGTACTCTAGAGAGGAGGCTGGTAAGTCATGAGAAACTATTCAATGTTCCAATTAAAATACTTTGCTAGAAGAAAAGGAAAGAGAAATATTTGACGTCAAAAGAATAAAAGAAGGAAAATATCCTACATTCAATGGAGAGTTGAAGAAGGTAGAAGAAGTAGAATAATGATTCTAAGTAATGAAAAAGTAGTTGAGGGTGCATGATTACTCTAAAAATATGAAGTTAAGTGTAGCCATTTTCAACTCAAAAGGAAAAGCCAATATCTGGTGGCAAAATCTGAGGCATTTCAGGAACATTAGAGAAAATGAGCTGTCTTGGAGGAGATTTGAGATATATTTTTTGGAGGAGTGCCAATGGGCCTCCAAATTGGGCATAAATTAAGGCCCATCTCACTATCCTTCTTCATGTTAAACTTATATTTTTTCATTAGATGGAATTTGTTTTAGCTTTAATATGTTCATTAGGAAGGTTTAGAGATAATTGCATATTATGTGGCTAATGTTATTTATTTTTTTACAATATTATGATAATATTGTGCATATTATGAAGACTTGGAGGATGACATAATATAGGGAAATTCTCCTTGCTAGAGGAGGACCAAGATTGGATAATAAATTAACATGATATGATGAAGTTATTGAACAAATTCTGGAGCTCCAGTGATTGAGAAAATATAGGAATGTGTTCCCTACCATTTAATGCAAATTCCTAGTGTTGGGAACTAGATCCAATTTTTGATGGATTTTGGAGGGGAAATATCTCTCCTTTTAGGAGAAATTCTTCTCCATCACTTTGTATAAGTATGAATTCAAATTTTCCTTTCGGGGCATGTATTTCTTAGTCCTCTTGTGGAGAAAACCTATTATTTAGTAACTACACTTTCATATCTAGGAAGGTTGTACTTGGAATTATTCAAATAATGAAGTTTGGTGCCATTTTTAACTTCTCAATATTTGTTTCCTTTATAGGAATCTGATTATCCTTGGGCTTGGCCATCCTAGGAGCCTCAAATCCCACTTGTACAATTTCTCTATCTTCCTTTTCACTTGCATCTCGTATTTCTGCAATTACTATTCATGCTTCTTTTGTTGTAGGTTATATTGGTTAAATGATTGAAGTGGGTTGTTTTTTAGGTTATTTGTAGATTCACAAGCATGATGCATACGTATAAAAAACTTTTAATTCATATTCATAATTGAGCTACTTGGATTGGTTTACTACTTCAAAAATATAGAATTTCTGGAGGTATAAGAAATTGGTGACTCTACTTGGGCGGGGGGGGATAATTTGTGTATGAGTGTTAAACACCTATGAGTGTGTTAGGTCCCTATACTATTATTGCAACCCATTATTGTTATTAGTGCAACCCCCTTCTTGTATTGTTGTGCCCATGTAGTCCCCATATTTTTATTATTGTGCCCCATAGAAGCCCACTATTGTTATTGTTGTGCCCTTACAATATTATTTTTATGCAGGCTTTGATTATATTGTGACCCTGTAGACTCCTATATATAGAAAGGAGGTCTTGTCATTTTTATCATCCAAGAATTTTTCTTTTGTGTAATGTAAATGAGGTTTACCCCTCGAAGAGGCTAATTTTGAAGTTGTTGATCTATCTCTTATTCTATTCTGTGAGTTGGTTGCGTAACAAATTGTCATCACCTTTTTGATAAGATTTTGTTTCATTATTTCTTTCTTCTTGTCAATTCCAATTTGTATGCACAGATTTATTATTGAATTTGAAAAGTAAATTCTACATTACAATTAAATTTTCTGTGGTTTAATTTCATCAACAATAGAGTTGCATTCATATGTTTCTTTTCATTTGGACACTAAAAGAAAATAAAGGAAAACCAATTATTTTCATTACATACAGGGATTTGATTTTGATTGGAATAGTGAAGTTGAGGAGATCGATTGTTGCATCACTTGTTTGTTGCATTGTTGATTGATTTATTCTTTCCCTACTTAGGTTTTTCATTACTAAAAGGAAAATGAAAATAGTTCTTTTTGTAATATTAGTTGCATCATAGGTGTTTTAAGGTGACATTGAGTTTTTAGCCTTGAAATCAGAACACCATTCAAGATAAACTATAAAATTAACCTCAATTAACCTAAGGAGCATTTGAAACTTAATGATCCATGTAAAGGTCTAGGCTAAGGACATGTTACCATGTCTTTAAACGTAGGAGTTGTCATTTCTTGTCATTACTTTCGTTGGGTGATATCCCATTCCATGCAAGTAACTGAATTAGACAGTTCTCCACATACCTTAGGGTATATCAAATGGCACTCCACACATGATAAGTATATGGGAATGCTCTCATCAAATGCTTATGTGTTAGATTGCACTAACACAGACTGCACTTCCACATACCGTCGATTATATTTTGGAAGTCCACCATAGGTTGTTATCCTCACCATAGGTAACTGAGTCGACAACCTTGTACAATATGATACACCAAACACTGTTTGGGAATATTTTACTTGAATTATTTATTTTCCAAGGTTGTATATTGGAGTTCACATTCTCCTCGTAATCTGTTTTTCATTGTTTATCCCTTTTTTATCTTTATTTTGTGTCTTTAATTTCTAATACAAATTAATTGACCATGAAACAACATCCTCCCCATGGGATGACTACTTAGTGGATCTTAGGTTGAGACTAATGACAAGATTTCCTGAGCCTAGTAGTCAAGGAAAACCCTCTGGCAGGAACCCTAGTCCTTTTCCTCATTTTTGAAATATTGGTGCTGCTTATATGGAAATTTTATCCCTTCCCAAATTTACCATTGATCATCCATTTTGGTTATTATCAACCTCTTTGGTTATGAATGTTCAAACTTCTTCTCAACCAAGTAGCCATCCACCTAAACAGAATTAACCTCAACTTGATCCTAAATCTGACCCTTTTCCTTCTTAAACTATTGTTTCTTCATCCCTTTCTTCATCCTTTCCCCGTGAAAGTATTTATTCTAGTAACCAAGAAGCCAAGAATAATAAGAAAGGGAAGAAGAAGAACAAGAAGCAAAATAATCATAAGGGCAACCAAGCAACAGTTGCTACCCATGCAACCAGTATGGAGGAACCTTCTAATCAACCCTATAAAGGTAAATTCCCTTGCAAGTTACGTACGGGTGATCACCTTCTAAGGAATTTTCCTGGTATTCCCAAGGTATTAGAAGTGTGGTCCACAAGCTCATATTGGCCTTTGTCATCGGATTTTGGAGATCATGGTGATGAAAATAATTCAACTAGTGATAGTAATGTCCATAGGAAGAAGGGTAAAGTTAAGTTCCCCTGTAGGTTATGTGAAGAAAATGATATTATTCACATTTTTCCTTGTACGGATGAAGCCTCAAAATTATCATAAAACCTTATAGCTTCTCATCCATGTCTTCTGATTGGTTGTCGTAAGCTTTCTCCAAATTCTCCACTAGTTAATGAAGTGATTAATCAAAATTTGTATGCAATCATTTCTTAAGAAAATGGTTGACCTACTTCTTCCTTCAGTCGATCGTACTTTTCCTATAGATAGTGAGTCTTATACCGCATAGATTCTTATTTTTTATTCAAATTCTAATGAACTTGAGGGTAATCCTCCCATTCCTACATCATAGAGTAGTAGTCGTCCCATTTCCATTGCGAAACATGATCTAAAGATTATCTGAAGATGATTTGAGGTTGTCGTTGATGTCAACCCAAGTAACACTAGGGGATACCCTAATCTTTCAAGGGAATTTTCACTTGAAATATTACTCTATTTTGAGTCAAGGATCTTCTATATGGATTCTACTCATCGAGATGTTTCCGTTGATAAATGGCATGCAACGTAATTCTTCACAGTTTGAGTGATATTCATGTTTGAAGTTACTAACCCCAGTTAGTGGGATAAAACCCTATGGGGTTGTGGCATGGAACTCATAATTGGTTTTGGTCATTGAATAGTCAATAATTAATTATTTTTTAAGCTGCTAAAATCCCTCCAACATTCTCTATAGAAGCCCCTCTCATCTCTATAAAAAGAAATCTCATATATCCTCCAAATGAAGTGATCGTGGAATTTTCGCTATAACATCATTTATGTGAAGTATTAGATTCTGAAATGCAAACCCATTTAATTCGCAATCCTGATAAGTATTGTGACCCAATTTCAGATTTTGGTTCACTACATTTTTTGAGATATGATATGTGGAAGTTAGGGTTTTTGTAGGCTCCCTAATTTCATGTCAAAGAAGTGACCTTGCGAAAATTGTCATAACTTTGTCTCTCGGAAGAGGATTGGAATTCTGTAAAACGTTGTGGATAGTGCACATACGTTAGTTTTCGGTATATCAATTTCTTAGATGAAGGAGGAAACAGTGACGCATGGCACACTGTACAAGTTCGCTCTACTGAACTAGTCCATAATTAGGTCATTGCGAGAGATTGGGCATAGGTTTGTCTTGAAGAGTCCATGTGAGGTCAGACCTATGGCATTTGAAATAAGACTTAGAGGGATACTACAGGACTGAAGACCACGTATTGGGGATCTGAAATGACAGATATACATCATATTGAATATCGTGCTTCCATAAGGTGAGAAAAACTAGATCAAGTGTTGTCACTGGGTGCAAAGGACCAATCTTTCTAGGGCAACAAAGAGAAAGGTGCAACAAAATGATGGAGTAGAGGTAAGCTACAGGTAAGTATATTCTATATATGGATGTTCATTTGTTAATTTCATTAGGTTCTTTGTATTATAATTTGTTGCTTTTGTTCAGCACTGACATATGCTCTGTAGGATGAGGTAAGTTTTGCTATTAGCATGTCATGGTTATTTCTTTGAAGACTTTTTTCAGGTATTATATATTCATCAAGAGAAGAATCAATGCATAATATAATGTTTTGAAGAATGATAAAGGGTAGCATGACAATAGAAGCAATCAAGGTGAAGAACAACAACAAGAAGTTCACCACATGAAGTCTTCAAGTGGGTAGTACTGCATACATACATTGTAAAAGTATCATTCTACAATGTCATTGTAAAAGCATCTTTGTAAAATTTGTACAAGTGTCTATTTGCCAAGAGTTGAAGAGGTAGTGTCCAGAGGTGTTGGGTCCCTATAATACTAGTGATTACCCCATTACTATTGTATTTATACCCCTTATTAATATTGTTGTGCCCCTATTGTCCCCATATTGTTATTACTGTGCCCCATAGAATCCCTCTATTGTTATTTTTGGGCTTTATATTATATTGTTAGGTCGGCTAGGTTATATTTAGACTCCTTCAATCCTATATATAGAAAGGAGGTTTTTGTCATTTGAATCATCCAAGGATTGTTACATTTATGTAATTTGAAGGAGGTTTCCCCCTCAAAGAGGCTGAATTCTAAGGCGTTGATCTATCTTTTCTATCTTTCTTGAAGCTGGTTTCATAAAATTTGGTATCAGAGCTTTGGATTCTAGGGTTTCGCTGCTCCAAACAAGTCATCGTGGAATTTTTGCTATAACATTTTTTTTTCGATGTTTCAGAAGTTGAAAACAAAACCCATTTGAGAAGACATCGCGCTAAATCTCAGGTCCGAATTTCAGAGCTTTTTGTGCTATATTTACGGAGATATGATCTGAGGAAGTTGGTCATTTTGCGGACTCCTGAATTACATTCCAAACAGGTGACCTGGGGAAAATATTCATAACTTTTTCTTTGAGCATTGGATTCAAATTTCATAAGAATGCATAGAAAGAGGATGGGTTTTAGTTTGTTCTATATATTTTTCAGAGCTAAAGATCGAAACAGTGACTCGTGGCACATCGTACAAGTTCGCTCTACTGAAATAGTCTATAATCAGGTCATTGTGGGAGATTTCGCATAATTCTTCCTTCTAGAATCCAATTTGGATCAGACTGGTGGCATTGGAAAGAGGACATAAAGGGGTATCACAGGTAACAATTTTAGAACTGGATGTTTTGAAAGTACATAGATACATCAGATGTAATATCGAGCTCCTACAAAGTGAAAAAAGGGTGTGTAGATTCTTTTAAATTTTTGCTTAAGATTGGTTTGAAAATTTACTTTGAATGAATTCAAAGGGATAGTAGAGCATTATTATCGGTAACTGATTCCCTGAGGAAAGAAAATGAAAACACCTAGTCAGGAACCTAAAAGCTCTAGCATGACTCATGAAGAAGAGGAAGAAATGCTACATGATATACCAAAATTACAAGAACAAGTGCAGCAAATGTCACTCTCACAAAAGTTAACAGAATCTAAGATAAATGGCGTGGAAGCTAAGAAAAATGGCATGGAAGCTGAGATGGACAATTTGAAGATAGATTTGAACACAAATTTGAAGACAGGCATGGCAGATTTGAAGATAGATTTAACAAATTTTCTACAAGAAATACTTACTAATGGTGAAAAGGTAGTAAAGGAAACTCATGATGTGAACAAAAGAAATGTTAATCATGATATTATAGACTCTAATGTGGGAGTGAAGACCCACCATATTCCAAAAATCAATATGAGGAAGTTTGATGGCAAGGATCCCACAACATGGATATTACATATGGAGCAATTTTTCGATCTCAATAATGTGCAAAACACACAAAAGGTACGTATTGCAACTTTATATTTGGAACCAAATCAGTTTGTATGGTATCAATGGATTTGATCTCGTAAAAAAAATATTACTTGGGCAATTTTTATGGAAGAATTGATAGCACATTATGAGGATACAAAAAGCAACACTTTTTTTAGTCAATTTATAAGTCTCAAACAAAAGGGTTCGATAATGGAGCACATTGAGGAGTTCCAAAAATTGAACGTAAGGATAAAAGATATTCCAGAGGAGCATAGGATTGATGTGTTCATAGGGTCTTTAAAGGATAATAGCCAACATGATGTTTGACTTTGGGAACTTGATTCATTAGAGAAGGCATTCAGGTTACTAAGAAAAATGGAAAGCAAAATTATGGTAACCAGGAAGCATACCACTCCAACTATAAAGATGGAAGTGTTGTTTCCCCTAGCCTTCCACAAACTATAAGTTTGAGACCACAACAATTGGAAGAAAAAGGAGCAAAAAGGATTTGTTACAGTTGTGATAGCAAATACAGTAAAGGTCATAAGTGTGCTGAGAAGAAATTATTCTACATAGATTGTGAAGAGGAAGAAGAAAAGGAGCAAGAAAGGTCAAAAGAAGAGGATATACTCCAAAGACAAAGCCTAGATAAAGAAGAAATGAATCCAACCATATATTGTAATGCATTGGCTGGAATTACCACTCCTCAAACCATCAAAATAGAAGGACAAATCAAGAAGAAAAGGGTAATAGTGTTGATTGATTCAGGAAGCACCCATAATTTTATTCATTGTACGGTAGCAAAAGAATTGAATTGCTTCCTATATCTAGCACCAGAGTGTCAAGTGATGATTACAAATGGAGGAACAATAAATTGCTCTAGAAAGTACCATATTATCAAGATATCCATGGGAGAATATGTATTGACTAGCCCAATGCTTTCCATTCCAATGGGAGGTGCTGATGTTGTACTAGGAGTCCAATGGCTACAATCCCTGGGTACAATAGCTTTTAATTTTCAAGAACGTTTCATCAAATTTTATGTGGAAGGAAAGGAGGTTGAATTAAGGGGTATTGTAGGGAAACCAAGAAAGATAATCAGCTTTAATGGTATGACAAACCTTCTAAAAAAGGAACAAGGAGGTGTAATTGCACAATTATGTTCGCTAGATGCTTCCACATCGGAATCATCTATATCTCTAGATCTCCAAGAAGTCCTGGAAAATCATTCTAAGGTATTTGAGACTCCCAAAGGTCTCCCACCTATCCGTGATCATGATCATGATATTCATCTAATTCCAGGAAGTGTTCCTCCAAACATGAGGCCGTACAGATATCTGTATGCCCAAAAGAGTGAAATTGAAGGTATGGTTGCAGAAATGCTAGAGGCTAGTATAATTCAACAAATTCAAAGTTATTTCTCTACTCAAATGGTATTGGTGCACAAGAAGGATGGATCATGGTGCATGTGTCCAGATTATAGGGAGCTCAACAAGCTCACTATTAAAGATAAGTTTCCCATTCCTATCATTGATGAATTACTGGATGAATTGCATGGATCAATTTACTTCACCCAGTTGGATCTTCGTTCAGGATATCATCAAATTAGAATGAAGATTGAAGACACTCCGAAACAACATTTAGAACTCATGAGGGTCATTATGAATTTTTGGTCATGCCTTTTGGCCTTACCAATGCACCTTCAACATTTCAAGGTTTGATGAATTCAATTTTCAAACCATTCCTTAGTAAATTTGTGTTAGTATTTTTTGATGATATACTAATCTACAACAAGTCTTGGAAGGATCATGTTGAACATGTTGACAGGGTGCTACAACTATTGGAGGAGAAACAATTATATGCAAAAAGATCCAAATGTTTCTTTGGAGTCCAGGAGGTGGAATATTTGGGTCATATTGTATCTCATGAAGGAGTTAAGGTAGACCCTAGCAAAATTAAAGCCATTAAGGAATGGAAAATTCCCACATCCATAAAGCATCTGCGAGGATTTTTTGGGTTGACAGGGTATTATCGCAAGTTTGTTAAGAATTATGGGAGAATAGCAGCACCGCTAACAACATTATTGAAGAAAGATGCATTTTCATGGACTTGGAAGCAACAAAGGCCTTTAGACATCTTAAAGAGGCAATGTGCCAAGCACTGGTCTTAGCTACACCGGACTTCATAAAGACCTTTATTGTGGAATGTGATGCTTCAGGAAATGGAATTGGTGTCATTCTAATGCAAGATGAAAGAGCCATTGCTTTTGAAAGTCGTCCAATCAAGGGAAAGTTTTTACACAAAGCTATTTATGAGAAGGAAATGTTGGCAATACTCCATGCACTTAAGAAATGGTGACCCTACCTAATGGGAAGACACTTCAAGGTAAAAACGGATCATGATAGCCTTAAATACTTTTTAGAACAAAGATTATCCTCTGAAGAGCAACAAAATTGGGTCACAAAGATGTTGGGTTATGACTTTGAAATCATCTACAAAAAAGGGAAGCAAAATGTGGTGGCAGATGCACTCTCAAGAAAGGATGAGGATGTGGAAGCATTGTTGTGCGCCATTTCTATTATCCAACCAGATTGGATAAACGAAGCAAGGGAGGAATGGAAGAATGACGAAGAAGTGTGGGCACTTATTCGAAAGTTACAACAAGATTCTAGTACATTTGATACATTTAGCTGGAAAAATGATTCGTTATGGTACAAATCGCTTATACCTCTGTAAGAATTCCCAACTCAAACAAAAGATTCTTATGGAATTGCACACTTCTCCCTTAGGAGGGCACTCAGGATTTTTAAAAACTTACCACAGGGTTAAGAAGGAATTTTTTTGGGATGGCCTTAAATCAGATATTCAAAAGTTTGTGGCGGAATGTTTGGTTTGCCAACAAAATAAAGTTGAAACAATTAAGATGCCGGGTCTATTACAACCTTTATCCATTCCAAGCCAACGTTGGGAGGAGGTTTCATTGGATTTTATCACAGGTTTACCCTTGTCTGAGGAAAAGAGTGTCATCATGGTGGTATTTGATAGACTTACCAAGTATGCACACTTTTGTGCATTATCACATCCATTTAAAGCCAGTACCGTTTCTATTGAATTTATGGAAACAATTCAAAAGCTACATGGAAACCCAAAGATTATTGTAAGTGACAGAGCTCCCATTTTCACTGGAAATTTTTGGATAGAATTAGTTTCTTGACTTGGTACTCAGTTAGCTCATAGCTCATCTTATCATCGTCAATCTGATGGGCAAACTGAGATAGTAAACACATGTTTGGAAGGATATCTTCATTGCTTTGTATCTAATAAATAGACACAATGGATCAAATGGTTGCCTTTGGTGGAATGGTGGTATAACACTTCCTTCCATACAACAACAAAAATGACCACATTTATGGAACTTTATGGGTATCAGCCACCATCCATCACATCATATTTAAGATAAAATTCTAAGGTTCAGGCAATGGAACATCACATCGAACATCAACAACAAGTCCTCCAACTCTTAAATAATAACCTCATGTTAGCACAAAATAGAATGAAACAATAGGCAGATCAACATTGCAGCAAAATAAGTTTTGATGTAGGTGATTGGGTATTCCTACGGCTACAACCATATAATCAAAGGTCCCTAAAGCAAGCTAAGAAGGATAATAAATTATCACCAAAGTATTATGGTTCGTACAAGGTGTTGCAAAATATTGGTCCTATGGCATACAAATTGGAGCTTCATACAGCTTCTCGATTGCACCCAGTTTTACACGTTTCATGTTTAAAGAAGGTTATAGGTGACAAGCTCCCAGTTCAAACAATATTTCCAGAACTTGACGAGGCAGGAAAAATTATATTGGAACTAGAAGTAGTCACAGAAACAAGAACTCAACAACTATGAAATCGATCAATTTCAGAGTATCTTATCAAGTGGAAGAACTTATCCACTGAATATTACACATGGGAGGATGAGAATTTTATACAGAAGTATCTAGAACTACTCAAGAGTTGAGGACAACACTTTTTTGAAGGAGAGGGGCATGTTGGGTCCCTATAATACTAGTGATTACCCCATTACTATTGTAGTTATACCCCTTATTAATATTGT
>APFE031721377.1:20175-36242 GCA_000404065.3 Pinus taeda | reverse complement strand
TTGTGTCATAGTTGGGTTATGGTCTAGTGTGTCTTCTTCTTCTACATCATTCTATATCATTGTAAAGTGGACCATTTTTTATGGTACAAGAGTCCATTCTTCTTTTATTATTTTATAGGGTGGTAGGGTGGTACTAGGTTGGTGCATGAAGTCACCAATAGGTTCAAGCCTGTGAAAACTTTAGGGTGGTAGGATGGTGCCAGGGTCAGTTGTAGCCAATTGGGTGATGGGGCATCTGTTTAGTTGACTACTAAAGAATATCAAGTGTTGGAGCGCCCATCCAGTGGGCGCTAGAGAAGAATGCTTTTCTAGAATTCTAGGAAGTTGTTCCTTTCATTTCAATTGGGGCTGAAGATTAAACAATTTATTAGAAAAGTGTTTGGTGGTTTTTGACCCAAAGGGGGTTTTCCACCTAAAATATTTGTGCCTCTTGGGTTCTTTTATTTACTGTTATTACTACATAAACGTTAATAATAATTGAAGATTAACTAATGCTCTGAAAGGAAGGTATACATACAACAAAATCGCAGGAAAGTGAGTATTGTGTACCAACCCCTGATTTTGATGCAGATAATTACTGGATATCGGAATCCATGATGGAAGTATCTTTGCAGGCACATGGAGTATGGGAATCAATTGTTTCTAGAGACACATCTATCGACTAAGCTAAAAGGTACAATTCAAAGGCCATGAATGTAATTTTGAATGCTTTGCCAAATTCTGTGAAAACAAAAGTTGGTCAATGGTCAACAACTAAATATCTTTGGGAAAATCTTCATAATCTCTATTCAACAGAGAAATCAAGTCAAGATGTTATTGAAAATTTGTATCCTTCTGAGTATGATGAAGACGGGTTGACCATAGAAGAACTCTCTAAGGATGTAATCAAGCTTATAAAAGAACTCAAGGCTAAGAAGATCTGTTCCAATTCTCTTGAAGAACAAGTTCAAGGTCTCAAAATTGAAGTTGAAGAACACAAATGTATTGAAGAGTTACTTCAAAAAAAGTTGGAAGAAATCAATAATATAGTGACATGAGACCTCAAGAGAGAAGTCCAACAGAAGAAACAAGAACTCGACATAGCATTTGTAGAGACTACCAGGATGACACAACAGATGCAGGAAGCATAAATTGAAAGGAAGGAATGTGATCAAATATACATATCCATTGTTTACCAAAAGCAAAAAGAATTAGAAACATCTTCAATAGAAATAAGTAGGCTCAGGATTGAAAATGAGAAGCAGGAGGAATAGATAAAGGTTCTCAACAGAGAAGTAGAGTAGACCACTCTTCTCAAGTTATAGGTTGAGGAGGCAAAAGAAAGAAGGAAGATCTTGAAAAGATGGTTTCAAGAAGATATTTCTCAAAAGCAAGAAGAACTTGATGCAACTTGTGATGAGATCAACAAACTGAAGGGATCACAAAAAGAATACTTACAAGATAAGAAAGATAAAAAAATGAAAATGAAGGCAATTAAAGATGGTAAAGCTCCAATTGATGAAGGTACAAGCTCCATAGCTTCATAGGATGATTCTAAGAAGGAAGTTGATGAAAGTTAAAATGCAAATAAGAATGTTGAAACTCCAAAGAACAATACCAAAGCAATCAAGAACAAAGGACCAAAAGAAACTACAACACCGCCTCCAAAGAAGAATGAATAATCTTCCATGTATGTTTGTTTATTTAATGGTTATTGATTTTTACGTGCTAACTATGGACATATGGCTAGGGATTGTGAAGTTTTTGACAGATACAATCATTAAATGAAAAACCCTAGAAGGAAGTTTGCAAGATCACAAGACAAGTTTCACGATGATTTTGTCAGAAGAGAATACATGCTGGATGGGCAAAAATATTAAATGTTTCAAATGTCGTAACTATGGCCATAACGCTCCTGGTTGCAGATATAAGATGGAATTTCCTATGGACAACATTGAATGCTTCAAGTGTCATAACTATGGGCACATGGCTCGAGATTATAGGAATAAGAAGGTCTAGAGAAGGAAACAGGTACAGGAAGACAAAGCAGATAACAAGGTTTCAGCAGTTATTCTTTGAGGATTTGTAAAAGAAAAAGTTCACGAGGAATTAGTAGTTGCTTTAGATAATAACTCAAGTCAAGATCACCCATTAGGTGACTCACTATTTTGAACAATTTAGCTTGTTGACTCCTTAATATTTGTATAATAGGAGTCTATGCAACAGTATATGGAACAAGTCTACGATTGAAAGGAAGGTAGTTTGAACAAGATCGTAGCTTCATTAAAGGTTCAGGGGGAGAAAAACAGTTGAAGGATTATAGGTTACCAGGAAAAAGACAAGATTATTCTACAAAGCATATGCACAAGTGGAAGGAATTGATTTCGATGAAACATTTTCACTAGTTGACAGAATGGAAGCCATCAGGATGTTTCGCACCTATGCATGTTCAAGAAAAATAAAATTCTACCAAATGGTTGTTAATTCAACATTTCTGAATGGAGAATTAGAAGAAGAAGTTTACATCGAACAACCTGAAGGTTCTCTACTATTAGAAAAAGAAATCTATGTTTGCAGGTTAAAGAAGGCTCTGTATGGTCTCAATCATGCTCCCAGAGCATGGTATGCTTGTATTGATGGATATCTATGTCAAAAAGGGTTCAAGAAAGGTACTGCTGATAGCAATATTTACATACAAATAGATAAAGATAATTTAACAATCATTGAGGTATATGTGGATAATATAATCTTTGGTAGAAATGATGATCGACTAAGTAAGAACTTTTCTACAAAGATGCAAAGTGAGTTCAAGATCTCTTTACTTGGTGAGTTGACATACTTCTAAGGGCTTCAAATATCTCAGCAAGAGAAAGGAATATTTTTATGTCAAGCCATGTACATCACGGAAATGCTCAAGAAATTAAAAATGGAAGATTACAAACTCATCCTTACTCTGATGGTAATAGGTTGAAAATTGATCATAGACGATGCATCTAAGGATGTGGATCAGAGGTTGTATAGATCTATGATTGGTAGTCTTCTATATGTAACAGTCTCCCAACCAGATGTTATGCAAGATGTTGGACAGGTAACAAGATTCCAAGTAGCACCGAATGGATCACATATTATTTTCGTCAAAAACATTCTTCAATACCTAAAGGGAAAAACAAAATATGTCTTGTGGTATCCCAAGGGAAAAGATATCATTATTCCAGCTTTTACAGATGTAGATTGGGCAGGAAGCGTTGATGATCATAAGAGTACTAGTGGAGAAACATTCCATCTAGGTGGTTGTATTGTATCATGGTTGAGAAAAACGTAAACCTAAATCTCTTTATCCATAATAGAAGTAGAATATATTGGGGCAGCAACTTGTTGTACTCAAGTTCTCTAGATGAAGAAATTTTTCAATATCTTTAGGTCATGTTTAATGAGCCTATTCCCATATTTTGCGATAGCAGCGGTGCAATTAGTATCTCCAAGAATCCTGTGATTCCTTCCAAAATGAAGCACATTCCGATTAAATATCATTTTGTTAGAGAGGAGGTCATCAAAAACAATATTAAGCTTCAAGATGTTGGTACAAAAGAAAAAATCATTGATATCTCCACTAAACCTTTACCTCATGAAGGATTTGAATATCTTCACCAAAATCTTGGGATTCTCCCAAGTTCTCATAAGATTTTCCTTATTCATAAAATAAAGGGGGATTGGAAGTGTGTACAAGTCCACAAGATAGTTGTGTGTTAGGGGGAGTTTCTTTTTGCCATCGATGTCAAAGGGGGGAGAAGGTAGTAGGAAGAGGTTCCCTGATCGCAAGGGGAGTACTCGTGTTTCCATCAATGCCAAAGGTGGAGATTGTTGATCTAAAGATGATATGAGGCTATCACTGATGTCATCCCAAGCAGCACCAGGGGCTACCTTGATCTTACAAGGGAATTTTGACTTGATTTCTTACAATATTTTGAGTCAAGGATCTTCTATATGGATTCTACTCATTGAGATGCTTCCGTTGACATATGGCATTCCAAGTAATTCTTCACGGCTTGAGAGATATTAATGTTTGAAGTTAGTAGCCTCAGTTAGTGGGCTATGGCACTCATAATTGGTTTTGGTCATTGAATAGTCAATAATTAATAATTTTTTAAGCTCCTTAAATCCCTCCAACATTCTCTATAGAAGACCCTCTTAACTCTATAAAATCAAATCTCATATATCCTCCAAATGAAGTGATCATGGAATTTTCGCTATAAGGTCATTTCTGCAAAGTCTTAGATTCAGAAATGAAAACGCATTTGATTTGCAGTCCTGATGAATGTCGTGACCGAATTTCAGTTCTTGGTTCGCTATATTTTTAGAGATATGATCTATGGAAGTTAGGGTTTTGCAGGCTCCCTAATTTCATCTCAAAGAAGTGATCTTTGGAAAATCGTCATAACTCTCTCTCTCTCTCTGAGAAGAGGATTGGAATTCTACAAAAAGTGACAAGTAGTGCATGGATTGAAATTTTTTTTGTATCCATTTCAGAGTTGAAGGAGGAAACAATGACACTTGGTACGCCCGACAAGTTCACTATACTGAACTAGTCCATAATTAGGTCATTGTGAGATATTGGGCAAAACGTTTTCTTGAAGAGTCCAAATCGAGTCAGACCTATGGAATTTGAAAGAAGACTCAGAGGGATACTATAGGACTAAATATTACATATTGGGGATCTAAAATCACAAAGATACATCAAATTAAATATCATGCTCCCAGAAGGTGAGAAAAGCTAGATCAAGTGTTTTTAAGGGGTGCAAAGGACCAGACGTTCTAGGACAGCAAAGAGCAAGGTGCAACAAAATAATGCAATAGAGGTAAGCTACAGGGAAGTATCTTCTGTATATGCATGTTCATTTCTTAATTGCATTAGGTTCTTTGTATTCTAATTTGTTGTTTTTGTTTATCACTGACATATGTTCTACAGGATGAGGTAAGTTTTTCTATTATCATGTCATGGGTATTTGCTTGAAGATCTTTTGTAGGTATTATATATTCATCAAGATAAGACTCAATGCATAATCTAATGTTCTAAAGAATGAGAAAGGGTAGCATGACAAGTGTAGCGATCAAGGTGCATAAAAGCAGTAAGAAGTTCACCACATGAAGTCTTCAAGTGGGCAACACTGCATAGAGACATTGTAAAAGTATCATTGTACATAGTCATAGTAAAAGCATATTTGTAAAAGTTGTACAAGTGTCTATCTGCCATGAGTTGAAGAGGTAGTGTCAGAAGGTCTAGGATGATCATTAGGTTCTTGTGTCATAGTTGGGTTTATGGTCTAGTGTGTCTTCTTCTTCTACATCATTCTATATCACTGTAAAGTGGACCATTTTCCCTAGTACAAGAGTCCATTTTTCTTTTTTTTCTTCTATAGGGTGGTAGGGTGGTACTAGGCTAGTGCATGAAGTCACCAACAGGTTCAAGCCTATGAAAATTTTAGGGTGGTAGGGTGGTGCTAGGGTGAGTTGTAGTTCATTGGGTGTTGCGGCATCCGTTAAGTTGACTACTGAAGAATCTCAGGTTTTGGAGCATCCATCTAGTGGGAGATAGAGAAGAGTGCTTTCCTAGAATTCCATTAAGTTGTTTCTTTCATTTTAGTTGGGGCTCAAGATTAAAGAATTTATTAGAAAAGCGTTCATTGGTTTTTGGTGCAGAGGGGGTTTTCGACCTAAAATATTTGTGCCTCTTGGGTTCTTTATTTACTGTTATTACTGCATAAACGTCAATAATAATTGAAGACTAACTAATGCTATGAAAATATTTAAAAGTGCTAATTGTTAAGGAATATTGATTCACCACCCCCCCTCTCAGTATTTTCCAACAATCATCGGCTTTTGGAGATCATGATGATGACAAAAATTCAACTAGTGATGTGATGTCCATAGGAAGAAGGGTAAAGTTAAGTTCCCTTGTATGTTATGTGAAGAAAATGATATTATTCACAATTTTCCTTCTATGGATGAAGCCTCAAAAGTATCATAAAACCTTATAGCTTCTCATACTTGTGTTCTGACTGGTTATCATAAGCTTTCTCCCAATTCTCCACTAGTTGATAAAGTGATTAATCAGAGTTTGTATCCAATCATTGCTTAAGAAAATGGTTGACCTGATTCTACCTTCAGCCGATCATTCTTTTCCCATAGAGACTGAGTCTTATACCACTCAATTTATTCTTTCTTATTCAAATAATAATGAACTGGGGCGGAATCCTCCAATTCCTACATCATAGGGGAGTAGTGCTCCCATTTCCATTGCAAAAGGGCGAATTTTTCTCATTCCCTCGACACCCCCTCCAAGTAGTATGGTCACTTCCTTTTATGAGAGTCAAATGGTAGGATATCGTCTTCCTCCTTATGTGCCCTTGTAGATCATAATGCATGTTCATAGCATGCTCGTACCTGATATAGTCATAGATGAAGGAGCATATGTTAGTATTTTTTCCTCAACTACTTGGCAAGCATTCAAATCTCCACAACATGTTCCTGTTACCTAGAATATGTTGGCCTTTAACAGAGCAACCAATCAACTGTTAGGGATCCTTGCTCAATTAACGATTACTTTGGGAGGAAAGGTTATCTATATCAATGTCATGATAGTCTAAGGCCCTTTAGGTTTTAATTTACTCCTTGGGTGTGACTATGTTTATAACATGGGAGCTCTTGTCTCTCCATTCTTTCTTGTGATGTGTTTCTTGCATGAAGGAAGAATGGTGACCTTTGACCAAATTTAATTCGTTAGTCCTAATTTGACTTCCAATAAATGAGTTTTCATAAAGGGTCCTTATATTCAAGTGGTATCTCCCCTGCCATAGGTTAATTATGTGACAAACTGTTCCATGCTGTGTCTACTAATGATCTAGTAGGAATCGTGGTGAATCATTCACTGGCAATATTGGAGGTTGATATTTCCCTTGGATCCTTTGATGTGTATCCCTTCCAGAGCATTGTCCTCCCATCTGATGAGAACCTCTTGGAAGCCATGGCCTCTTGAAGGTCATGAAACAAGGTTCCCGAAGCAGAGTTCCTAGTCTTGTGTCAAGCTCTTAAAAAAATGAAATAAGGTTCTCGGAAGAGAGTTTCTCTTCTTGTGTCAAGCTCATTAAAAAATGAAACAAGGTCCCTTGAGCATAGTTCTTTTCTTCTGTCAATACTGTAAAAAAATTAAACATATCCCTTCTAGTTTGAGCCATTGATTAGATCTTGTAAATTCCAAGTCGAGTCCTTCAATGGATCTTGTAAATGAACCTTCACTCCATTTTGCTATTAGTAACTAGTAGTCTACTTAGGTGAATGAAATGAAGCTTGGGAGGCACGTTTCTTGAATTGATTCATTATGTTGGGAGCATGAAAACTTATTTCAAACATATTTTTTCTCTGTTTCAAGCTTGTGTTGAAATGAAACCACTCTCAAGCATAGTTTTTCTCATGTTTCAAGATTGTGAAAAAATGAAACCATCTTCAAGTATTCTCAAGCACAGTTTCCACATGTTTTAAGCCTGTGTAAAAATTAAACCATTTTAATCCTACCTCTCATGGTTTCCCTTTCTATGAGCCTATTTATTCTAGATGAGCCTTTTATTTCTCATTCCATCATCACCATCTACTTGTCTCATCATACGCTTTCACTCGGTTGTTTTACCCTTTCCTTAGGAAGCACTTGGATGAGTGGTCTTATTAGCCAACCTATTAACCTATACACGTTTTGTGTAGTTCCATCATGACCATAACCAATTTCTACCCTTTATACCACTCATTCCTCTAGGAGGAGTCCCCCTCTAGCTCTTTCTAGACTCCCTAAATATGACAATATTGTCGAGCATGTCTCTTTTCAAACTCATTAAAGTAAATGAATATCTATTGACTTAGTAAAAGTTTAGATTTTTTCATTGCTGAGCTAGACTATCTATGAGAAAGGAATATCTTAGTTCAACATGGCTAAGAGGTTCTCTTGTTTTTTCTCTTCCTTCTTTTTGGACTCAAATGACTATTAATGGAAATGAACATTTGAAGTTTTCTTTTCCACCTCTTTCTAAAAATCTCTAAACATGAAAAATATGTCGAGTTAGACCTTCGTTTGGCTCATTAAGACATCAAATAATGATGGACTCATAAAAAATGACCTGCCCGAATGATGCCTTATCAAGATTTGTTAAACATACTCGAATGCATTCATTTGAAGGATGAAATTAGAGATCAAGCATATGGTATCTTCCTAAATATTGTTAAAAAACTAAGAGATACTAACTAGCAAAGGTTGGGGAAATTAGGAAAATTGGATACAACACATATTAATGGCAGTGAGTCATTCTTGAACAAGAAACTCTTCCACTTCATCTCCATGGTTTTTGGGATGGGATGTTTTCTTGGATTTAGTTCATAATACCATTTCAAAGCCCCTATTTTCGGTTTTGGGTCAATGCTGCTAACTCCATTCAGTGTCGCTAATGTGTTCAAGAGAATTCATTTAGTTTATATTTGATACAATACTGTTAAGCCTTAATTCCATGTTTGTCATTCCTAAAATAGTTCCAAATTGATGTCATTATATCTTGAATCATGACGCCTGTACTGTGTGTTTGATGGGGGATAAATCAAGGCCCTCCTGTGATGGGCCACTTCTTGTTGACATCAACATATTATCCAAGAATTTGATTTACAAACTCTTCCTTCAGTACCTTGGGGCTTGCATACATCAATGACAAGTTTCATCACTCTTAGTGAAATATTTACATGATTGGCCTTCGACCAAAGTATTATGTTTGGTGTTTGAATTCCACTCATTTATTCACACCATAAGTTTTATACTATGGTACCTTGTGAGACATTAACATCATCAGTGATATCTCTCATGTCTGTTAATATCTTATATCATTGGATGGTAATAAAATTATGTCAACCATGATTAACTTCAACTCCTTTAGTCACATGGTTAGACTCGTATGTGGATGATGGAGTGAATGAGATAGAAGACCTTGGATCTAGTTCCATCCATCTGGGTTGTGATTTTAGTATTAATGCAAGATTGCAAAGCATGATGTCTATGATCATATAGTCATCAAATCATGGATCCACACTTAATAATCAGTGGACTTGTCTTCTTGATCATTGTACATGTAATTTTAACTTATGTGTTGAGTATGGGTATGCCTCCCTCAACAAAAATATCATGAAGTAAACATATTTTAACATATGATGATTTGACTAGTTGTTCTTGATCTGAACTTGTCATAATGTAAAACACTTCAATCATCAGCTTCCATTTCTGACATTGTGCTTTAGGGAGGAATCACTTATAGGATATTTTTTCACTTCTAATCAATAGGCCTACAAACTAGATCAATCAACATCCATGAACACCTTGTCATCATCCCTACACAAAGCCCTAAGCATGCACCAGCGCAAATGGCTAATTATTTACTAAAAAAGGATTAAAATTTGCATATAAATGACTATTTTTTGGTTAGTGACTAATAGTAGCTAATTTACAGTATCTTATAACGTGACCAAATTTTAGTTGTTCTTAACTTAGTCGTTAATTGGTTGTCTCAATTTTATTATCTAGTAGTATATTTAATCATTAATTTGGTCATTAATTTAGTCATTAATTGCCATAATTAATGGCCAAATATACAACAAAATATATTACTCAATGATCCCCCAAGAAAACCAATTGATGACTAAATAAATATCACCAAAAGTTTGGTCATGTTATAAGATACTGTAAATTAGCTACTAATAGTCACATATATGCAAAATTTAGTCATCGTTTGAAACCAATTAATGACCAAATATATATGAATAAATTTTGGTTGTGTTATAAAATACTATGAATTAGCTATTAATACTCATATATATGCAAAATTTAGTCGTCATTTGTAATCACATATTTATCATTTGCAGTTGTCATTTATCTTGTTTTGGTAGTTTCAAATTCACTATATAAATGACTACTTTTGTATTTTATAGTTGTTTCATTTACTTTCATTAACAACCATTACAAGGAACTAATTTAGTTGTATATTCATTTTATTTGTGATCATCATTAACCAACATAAACTACTAATTTAGTAGTTTTAGATTGATTTTATGCGTTCATTATTAATCAACATAAATTAATTAGTACGATTTTGCAACTAAATTAAAAAAGAATGTCATACAATGTACATGTTCATCTAATATGAAAACACAAAGTTACAAATGTTAATTATAATACTATATATTATGAAGTTCAACTATATACAATTTCAAGCACAAAAATT
The DNA here is from genome assembly GCA_000404065.3 of Pinus taeda. Classification (NCBI taxonomy): domain Eukaryota; kingdom Viridiplantae; phylum Streptophyta; class Pinopsida; order Pinales; family Pinaceae; genus Pinus; species Pinus taeda. The sequence goes on along the minus strand of APFE031721377.1, from coordinate 25,962 downwards.
ATATTATATAAAATGTCAAGTATTACAATATGAGTTTACAACTTAATATTGGCTGGAGTAAAATTTACACATGAAATATTGTTTCGTCACTTCAAAACATTATCATTTTTTTGTCGAGGCATATTTGCAGGTGCATTCACCAACTATGAGGACTTGACCATCAGTATGTGTGTGTGTCTTATGTGGGATATTACCTCTACAAGTACCAAAAGACTAGTTCTCTTTTGTGTCTCTTTAATTTTGATTTTGTCGCTCAAATTTTATTGTTCTCCTCTTTCTTCAGTTCCTTCTTCTTACCGTCAATATTGAGTTCCTTTTCTGAAAAATAAAGAAGATATAATGCAGAGTATAAGACATGAAAGACGATGAACACTGGAATATACAATAAACTAGAGTATGAAGGATTTATATGATATATACCTTAACATCAACAATATTGTCAATACCATTTTTCCCCATAAAAGCAAGAAACTCGAACAAGTTTTCTTCAGTTGGGAAATAGTGGCCATTATGTAGCTAGGTGACCTGTATAAACAAAGAAAATAAACCATCACCATAGAAAATAACACCTTAGTAAACTTATTATTCAACCTTCAAGGAATGCTAGGCACAATCATGCCAACTAAGTTACATGCTAAAAATCTCAAGATGTAGATTACTTATATAGTGTGGGAGTGAAAACAAAACTCCCAGAGAAAGCCAAAGCTAAGTCTAGAATAAAATGAAATAAGGTAAAAATGATACAATAATAGGATAGCCTTGTATACATGTATATAACTGGATAATGTAGAAGGATAAGTGGATAATTCCAAGGCTAGAGGTTGATGATGTTAAGAATGAACATGTCTGATGAGTATTTATTTAGATAAGAACTACTATTTGGGTCCATTATGACGTATGAATAAGCCAACTAGTCTATATAATATTATTAATGTTTCATTTATATTTATGGATCACTAGAACATAAATGGATAAATTGCAAAGGATATTCCCTTCCCATTGTGTTACTGGCCTATGGTACAATATATTAGTTGTGATTTGGAGCAAATTTCTAACACCGAAAATATGTAGTAATCGCTAATAGTAATCCCCAAATAGGATCATTTTGGAATGTAACTTTTAGATTCCATTTTCTATATGATTCTTGAATGGAAAATACACATTGAATTCCAACACCAAATTTCCAATTTGAGGGAACACCTGTGGCCATCCTCAATCACTCAAACTTAAAACATCGGTGATCATTATAATGAAAAGATAAAATAAAAGTAGTTTTGATCTGTTTCATAGATTTACACGCAAAGCACCAATACTTTTCCCATACTTACCATACTTGTAATTTCCAAGTTATAACACATCAATTGATATTTTACAACAAATCATTGATTAAATACAAACAATAATTTAACATATAAAACATTACCATCAATGATTGATCCTCAGTTAGTTCAAACTAGTTAGCACAAAAAGTTCAAAAAAGAGCAACAAGTAGAAATAACAAATCCATCAATTAATAATCAATCAAGGAAGGATAAGATTTTTGTTGAAGCTTGATAAACAACTATAAATTATATTGACAATCCACTACAAGTAGTGGTATTATTAAGAGAGAAATACTACCTAGAGAACTCATCTTCCAAATTATTTTCTCTATCCATGAAGCTTTTTGATATCCTCAAAACAAAATTCACATTCAATATTTTAGGTTTCTGAAGCTTCCCAAAGGCCTTGCTAAATGAAGTTGTGAAATTCATTGATTTTCATAAAATGCTTCTTGTACTGAAAAAATAGAGTTTGACCATGTGATAGATAATTCAATCAAGTAAATTGTGTACAATATTTCTTAGAAGACTTCATGTTAAGAGGAAAACTTGTATATTTTAGATCGAAAAAGAATCTTAATAGAGATGGTCAATATTAAAAAACAATAGAGTGGATATAAAACTACAGGTAGAACTAGAAAAATCTTAATTGTAATAGAGTTGATTGATTATTCTAAGTGAAGCCAACCACATGCACACAAGTTTTCAGTTTTAGCTTTCTTTCCCATATCTTTATGGGACATGGAAGCTAACTTGCCTACAATGTATTGTGTACCACTACATGCATTTCTTTTCTTTGATAGGGTCATTCATAAACCCTATCTACTTGGAAATAAAGTATTAGTTCACTATTTTTGTCAACATGCAATTAATTTGTCCATTAGGATTTCATTTTCAATGTGCTTTGCCTGACCCGAATGACATAAATTTGAAAGGGATGTCACTAGGTAAAATTCCTAGGTGAAAGCTCTTGGTGGAATTAGTCAAAATATATTCTCATGGTTCCCCCATCGATCTAGTAGAATTCAGTCATTTTTTATAAAATAGTACACCACTTGCTAAAAAATTTAGTCTTGGGGGGTGCTTTTCCATGTTGAATAGTGTCAAACAATATTTTCTTGTCTCCAAGTAAAAAAATACAATAACCAGTTACAACACATAAACATCATAATTCAAATGTGACATATCTCCTACCATATACAAACTTTTACATTAAATAGAGCACTCACCTATTTGATTGTAGATAACGAATATGCACCTAGCACTGCAACATTTGATGACCGTACATGTAGGTATATACACCATGACATGTTTAAAACCACCACAACCTATTGTGTTATCCCAATGGACACCCTCTTAAATGAGGTAGTGTTGTCTTTATTAATAGCTATTAATTATATCAACATATTTGTCATGACTATCCAATGTTAATCAATATTATGTTAAGCTAAATATCATAATACAACCTTCACTAATATGCAGTTAAGCAGAGCAGTTTACAATGTATCATCCAATATAAATCAGAAGGAGATAATGTCATTCATACATACCAAAATCCTCATGGAAATATATGTCACTTAAGTTTTTATTAAGCCAGCTTGGAATTAAAATGATATCACAAAGACAATAGGGAAACAAAAAACACAAAAGTACCTCTAAGCAATGTAAGCATCTAAATGGGGGATAATATGTTACAATTATAGCAAAAATTAAAAGTTCTTCCTTAAGCTGATGAGAAGCCCAAGGCATATCTCTCATGTAGTTGATTGTAGGGGAAAATATCATGAAGGTCCTCTTGTGCTAAATACTATTGTGCTACGCTAAATATCAAAACAGCATCTTCACTAATGTGCATTTTTAACAGAGAAATTTTCTATGTATCATTACATATGAATTAAAAGGAGATAGTGTCAGTAATGCTAAACAAAATCCTCAAAAAGGGATATTCCATATAAATTTTAATTTAAAAAAATTGTTGTGAAGAAGACGTCGCAAAGTCAACAAAACCATCAAAACAAATTTTGCTACTTTACTTTTAATCAATTTTATTATATACATCACAAATACAAGAAGGAACCAGAAAGTGGACAAAAACCCCTGAGCAATTTTAGTGCCTAAACAAAGAAATACACATTGCAATTTGAGTAGTAAAGATTAAAGTACATACCTAGAAAAGCTAATGTGAGCATCAAGACTATGATGAGAAGAAAAATAATCTAGGGAAATGAAAATCCCATAAGTGACCAATGCCCATGTTGGATTCTTTGTATTATAGTCAAAGCATATCTCCCATGAATAAAAATCACATCGTATCAATGATATCTACAATCAATCATAAAAAGCTATATAGATCTGGTCTCAAATTACCCAAATCGCATTAAATTTTGTTGTGAACAATAAAACGAAATGCACCCACAACTAAACATTTTTTCTCTGGAGAAAATATTTTTTCCCACTAAAGAAATAAATTAGCCATAAAGAATTTGAAGAGAAAAGTCATCATGAAATATGAATAGAAATGTATTTTTAGGTTTGGCCTAGAGCTTTTGAAATACAACATTCTCGTCCATAAAACCCTTGGTAGTCATTGATGAATGATGAAGGTAATGATAAATAAATTCTTGGAGTGCTCAAAGCACAAATATCGGAGTACTATGCCTTGAAGAAGAGAAATGCCTTCTTCATGCAAGCCCTTCTCAAGTATTGTTCGAATCTTCTATAATGATTTGTATATTTTTGGTAGCTGAAAATGTAGAGTGGTTTTTCAAATTATTCACAGTTGTGTATAACTTTATGAATAATATACCTTTTCTATGGTTCTTGCATAATACTTTGTAAATCCAGTTTATAGTTATGGTTTTTAAAGAATTTAGATAACATAGTGTTTTAGAATTTCCCCTGTCAAATATAATTCAAACAATTTTACTGGGAATTTTTTTTGCAAGATCTAGGCCAATTTTGGGATTTTCAAGAATTTAGGTAACATAGGGTTTTATAATTTCCCTGGTAAAAATATGATTCATACAATTTTATTGGTATTTTTTTTTTTACAATACCAAGGCCAATTTTGGGCCATCCACGCAAGTTTTTGGCTATGATGATGCCATTTTTTATTTGAAAACTAATTTAAATTGTTATGTGGTTTGTATTCAAATTTGATGGCTATGGTTGGATAGTCAATTCCCCTACATGAAATTTTTTCATTTGTTTCCTTTGAAGTCATCATTCCAAATTTTTTATTTCAAAAGGTAATTTAAATTGTTATGTGGTTTGTATTCAAATTTGATGGTTATGGTTGGATAGTCAATTCCCCCCTGTTAAACTTTTTCATTAGTTTCCCTTTGAAGTCATCATTCCAAAGAGGTTCCATTACATAATTTGGACTTGTCTATGGAGCTCCCGTTAGAAAGTTGGGGCTAATTACTAAAGAAGTTAGATGTTTAATAAATACAAAAAAATTGAAAGTGGTATCGGGATGACTATCAACATTTAAATGTTGGGTTATTAATAATAAAATTTTACAATATAAAAATAATAAATCAATATGTTATATTTTAATTTGTTATTAACTTGTGAATAGTCTTTCTTACAATACCATTGGCCAATACCATGGCTTATCAATACCACATGCCCAAAAGCCATAACTTATTTCACAACTAAAATATTTTATCATAATATCACAAGATTCTTAAGCATGGAAATTCACCCCCACATTACCATGGATATCATTAACCTATTAAAACTAGGCTTTGTTTCAATACCATGGGACAATACCATGATGTATCAATACCACATACAAAAAAAACATAACTTATTTCACAATAAAAATATTTTAAAACAATATGTAAATATTATTAACCATGGATATTCACCCCCTTTGCCATGGATATTTATAACTTGTCAGTAGGTTTTTTACAATACCATGGGCCAATTCCATCATTATCAATACCACATGCCCAAAAAAACATAACTTATTTCACAATCAAATATTTTATAACAATATGACAAGATTTTTTATCATGGACATTCACCCTCACGTTTCCATTGATATTATGAACTTGTGAATAGGATTTGTTATAATAGCATGGGGATAATACCAAGACTTATCAATACCACATACCAAAAAATCATAACTTATTTCACAATCAAAATATATTTTAAGAATATGAAAAGATTCTTAACTGTGGATATTCACCCCCACTTTACCATGGATATTATTAACATGTAAATAGGCTTTGTTACAATACCATGGTTTATCGATGCCACATGTCCAAAAACCATAGACATTTCAACACATAAAAATAATTTAATTAAATTTTAAATTTAATAACATTTTTTTAAATTGAAGCTAAAATGAAAAAGGTTATAATTAATTTTGAGATATATCTAAACTCTTTATCCTCACCACTACTAAAAATATTCCATAGAAATTAAATTAAGGTTTTAATAAAATTAAGAATTAGAA
>APFE031721377.1:0-19731 GCA_000404065.3 Pinus taeda | reverse complement strand
TAAGAATCCAAGGGATGAAAAAAAGAGAAGTGAAGGGGAGAGAGGGAGGGGAGAGGGAGGGAGATAGTGACAAATCTGGGGGGAAGAGAGAGAGAGAGAGAGAGGAGAGGAGGGAAGAGAGAGATATGGAGAGAAGGGGAAGAGAGAAAGAGGGAGACACATAGATGAAGGGGAGAGAGAACGGAAGATAAAGGGAGAGAGAGAGAGAGAGAGAGAGAGAGAGATAGAGTTTGGGAAGGAAGAGAGAAGAGAGAGAGAGCGAGAGAGAGAGAGATATGGGGGAAGATATAGACCAAAGTGGTAGAGAAATGGGGAGAGAGGAATCAAGAGAGAGAAGGAGAGAGAGATGGAGTCGGATGGGGAGAGAGACAGGGAAGGAAGAAGAAACACATAAGGGGAGAAAGGTGGAGAGAGAGAGGAGAGTGGGAGGGAAGAGAGAGATAGAGAGGCAAAGAGGAAGAGGGGGGAGAGAGATAGATATGGAGAGAGTGTGTGCATTTTTTAGCGTGAATTAGAGAGAGAAAATAACAAAGAGACACATAAATAAAAACACAGATATTATATAGTATTATATAACCAACCTAGATCAATCTTAACCTTGGATCGATCAAGAGGTGAGCAGCATTAAATGTCTCAAGGTGCACACCTTTCCTCAAGTCTTACACGAAAAGAATAGATTTTCACCTCGAGAGATTGGATCCCTCTCAGCAGTTCGTAGATACAGGGTTAAGATTGGTCTAGGCTAGCTATATGTATTTGAAGTTTTTATGTGGAAAATCATACTTGAATATTTTGTATAATTTTATCATAATTACATGTATTTGATGTATGGTTTTGTATAAATAATAAATATATATTTTTCATGAAATTTATTTTTGCACATTAATACCAAATAATGGAGTATTTAACATGGGGTTTAGGGGGTGGAACAATGTTCTTGTATGATTCAAGGTAATGTCTTGAAACCTCAACAAAATTTCATACAACATAGACAACATTGTGCCTACCAAGTTCCAAACCCCATATTCACAATCAACAAGTTGTGTGCACACCTAGGGGTTCACATGCCTATTATGAGGAATCCCAACCATCATAGAGCCATCATGGAAGCCCAAAATTGACATATGGTACCAAGAAGAAAAATAATGATAATCATTGTTATGAAATTTAACCATCTTTAGAAAATAAGAAAATATTATTTTAGTTGTGTGTGTTCCTATGTAAATTATGTCTAATAACATAGGTGGTTGGAAATGCCATAATTTTTTTTTTCCAATAAGAAAAAGATATCATTTTTGTATTAATATTAATGAAAAGATGTAATTTACATCTTCTAAAATATACTAAATTTTCTTTACCTGAATGATATCGTATTGTAATATGTTCAACATCTAATGTTTGGGTAATATCAAAATCCCTATATGATTCAAAATAGTTTCATAAGAGTCTAGTATAGCTATGTTCATAATGTATGTTCAAACTAGATAAGAAACATGGTATCCAACTTAAAAACTAGTATCCTAATTTCAATGGATATGACCCTGATAATAAAAAATGTAGATATGCATGAAAAGTTAAGTCTTTAACTAAAGGAAATGTGTCATCTATTAATTACCCAACACTTCTCCTTTTAGGTATTCTTTATAATGTATTTGACCAAACTATAACCCTACCCCCATTTTTTATAATCTATCAATATTTTGATGTAATTGACTATGAATGTGATCAAACGATATAACCTTGAAGGTTCTAATCAGCTCCATAACTCTAATAGTACATTGATGCAATAAAGAAGTGTCAAGGAAGTATAACTGTTTATTGAATATATAACAACTTTTTGAATCCCCTATCACTTGTAAGTTTAGATTGTTGAAGTGACATAATTGAAATGAGTAACATAAACAACTAATTTGTACTATTGTATTACTTGTTAAGTACACATATTTATGTTACTAGATTAAATTAGTCATTCACGTTAGTCATTTTTATTTGTATTACCTATTAGCTAGTCGTATATTTTAACCTAAGACTAAATTAGTAGTTTATGTTATTCATTTTTAGTTAATAACTTAATATTTATCATTTTTGGTAGTATTTCACTTGGAAAAGCTACGGTGGCTAACCTTTTCAGTCACCTAGTCATTAATTTCACCATTTTCTAGTAGTGATGACTCTTCCAAATCCCTAAGTTTCTGAGCTTAATTGTTTCATTTCAGTTATTTTAAGGCCCAACACATCATGGGCCTTTACGTATCTATGTTCAATAGCAAGTTTCCCAATTTTACACCTACTCTGATCAACAACATGTTTTCCATTGTTTGGGTTGTGCTAATTCTAGAAATTCAAGAAAATTAAGAAGAATCCCGAAGATCCCTCTTCAAGAAGATTCTAGGAGTTATTACAACCATTTACCTTGGATAAGAATTTCGAATCCTATATGATCCTACATTGGATATTTCATTTGATCCCTTGAGCTCATCCTCCCATCAAGAGTGGATCTCAAGCCTAGATTGGTAAACGAATAAGAATTCCTAAACTATGTAACACCCTCCTCCCATATTTACGCAAGCTAATCAGTCCACTGGGATAAACATGTGACAAAAGGATACCATCATCTTATTCCACTCCCCAATTATAGTTAAGGAAGTGGGGCCGACAATACAAAGCGAAACTGACCTTCCCGAGGAGCTAAAAACCATTTAAGAGGTAACCAACCATTCTAGGTGCTTAACCCCTCAGACAACTTATACTTTTACTTTCCTAGAGCCTCATTCACTCCCATGACAAGGCATGCATGAAACAAAATCTTTCAAGTCACTCAAACAACAAGGAATCCCAGTGACTATAGACTTTTCTATGTAGTTATGAGCCAATGACCAAGATTTTCTGCCATGTTTTAGTGCCAAGACTTAGGCCGCTAACCAGAACTTCATGAAAATTTCAAGAACGATAAATGAAAATGGAAAAAAGGTACTAATGCAAACATTTGATTAAATACTTGACTAAACACCTACTAGCCATGACAGACATTTCATCAAAATTGTCACAAATATGCAATCTAGGGGAGATAACAACATATCTAAGCATATGGGTCTCATATTTATTTGATACTCATAAAGAATAATTGTTTCCTTATAAAAAAGAATTCATTATCATCTACTAGGCCATATATTCATTGTACTTTAAACTGCTGATAAAAACACGATGAGAGCCATACATGATGTTTGTCATAAAACATACTCATAACCAACATATAACCAACATAAATAACAAGGATATAACAACCATAAGAATCACATATGAACCAATACATTTACATATGAAAAACCAAAGAAAATGAACTCTTATTAATGAATGCAAAAGCATAATAAGTATGGGACTTCCATGAGCCACCTGACCATAGATTAGTTGAACAAAATATTTCTTTCATCCAAACACCCCCATGCCATATTCCAAGCATGAATGTGGGACTTAAAACCAAACCAAACCAAACTAAACTAGGTTTCCTCAAGCTTTACCGCAATCCCCACTGGATCGTTAGGCCCAAAACAATCATGGATACCATCGGATTTTTGCACCTACACCATGAGGAATTTTCCTGTCTCCTAGTCTCTCTGATTTACGATATATCCTTCCATAAAATAGTTGAGGATTCCTAACCCTAATCAAGACTCCACCATACAAGATTTATTGTATATCCCACCATTTACCAAAGAAGGATTACTAGGCCTAATCAATGGCACACACCTCTATGCTTTACCATATATCCCTCCATTCACTGATCAAGGATTCATAGGCCAACTAAGTCACACAAAATATGGTTTTACTAGAATCCTACCTTCTCAAGTCCATGGATTCCTAGGCCATGTGTTCTTTCTTTCAGAGACCACCTCAGTCATTTTCGAAACCTTCCAGAAATTTAGCTCAACAAAAAACGAGAAAACCCATCACATCATGGCTAGCCAGAAATGGTAATGAAAAGTTGAAGAACACTATCACACCTACCAAATCCCATGCCAGTGATAATAATATAAACAAATACACACATGCATGTTCCAGGCATGCCAAATTTAGTAAGGAACCACACATGCAAATTGATACCTACAAATAATCTTATTGTAGCTACTAGATGCTACTCCTCCTTGCTTGATCTTTGCTTTCCTTTTCCTTTTTGGTCCTTCCTTTACTTTCCTTGATCCAATGCTAGAGTGCTCGAAGAATTCCCTAAGTGTCCAAGAGTCTGAGAGAGAGAAGGAATAGACAGAGATCCAAAACTAAACTAATGAAAGGCATCAACTGATCCTACGAAGCCTTTTTAATAATGAGGCCTCCATTTTCTGCAATTTTCCTTCATTTTCCTCCTCGCATGAAACATGTGATCTTTCACCTTCCTTTTCTCCTAATTTAAATCATTTTCATAAATAAAATTCCAATTAATGTCTAATGCCTTCCCAAAGTCTTTTCCATTGCCTTTTCCAATTTCCCTCAACCATAATAAACTAAATGAACTACCACACTAGGATGTCTTTCCTAAAGTCACGCTTGGAATATGTGTCCCATGAAATTGGTTATTTATTTTTCTTTTATTAACTCCATTACATGGAATTTTTACCAGGGTTATTACAGAAGCGTCCCCCTAGGGGAACACCATCCTCAGTGGTCAATGACACCTACAACCAACAAGACTAATGAGAAGCAAAACATACTACCCATGGAGCTTTATAACATAGCTCAATGCAATATTTACAATAACAAACTTGATGAGAAGAAAAACAACATGACAACATAACAATATGACAACCATAATGAGATGACAAACATACCTTTTATTGGAGCTTTATAACAGAGATCATGGTAGTATTTACATCCATATACATATGTACATATACAAAAACATCACACCAAAACATATACCAAAGAGATTCGCTGAACTGGAAAATAGAGAAGGATACATATCCCGCATTTAAACTTCCATATCCCATGTATCTTCATCGAGCCAAAGTGCTTCTACTACACTTTAACCTGCTCCATTGTTCGATTCTAGAGCATAAGCATAATTTTGTAATTTATGTTGAGCTTCCAACTGGAATTCTCCATCTGGTTCCACTTGCAATACAGGCCATTCAGTCACATGATAAAAAGCTGTAACATACTTCTTAACCAATGACATGTGGAAAACATCATGGAATTTCATTGTCAAAGGTAGTGGTAGTTAATAGGACACTAGTCAAATCCTCTCAAGGATATTCAAAGGTTTGCAAAACCAAGGTTCAAACTTGTCACATGATCCAATCTTTAACGAGATCTTCGTGGGGTTGATGAAAGAATACACTTGTTCCCTAACCAGAAACTTTTTAAACATATTGTTCCAATTTGCATAATGTTTCTTCCTATCTTGTGTTTCCTTTAGAAATTTCTTGATTACCGAAATTTTCTATTCCATCTCTATCAAGATGTTCAGTCCCATCAACACCCTATTCACTGGATCACTCCAACTAATGGGACTATTACAGCTCCACCCATAGAGTCCCTCAAACAAAATCATCCTCAATGACTCATGATAACCATTATTGTAAGAAAATGGAACCAATGGTGTGTACTCCTCCCATCTCCTCTATTGATGCATCACATAAATCCTCAACATGTCCTCTAATATCTTATTGAACCTCTTTGTCTTTCCATCTTTCTGGGGATGATAAGTTGTGTTGAAGACCAACTTTGTCTCCACACCTAAAAACAACTCCTTCCAAAACTTGGAAGTAAAATTATCATCCCTTTCTGACACAATATTCCATGGAACACCATGAAGCCTCACTATATCTCTGATGAATACCTGTGCCACATCACTAGGTAAATTAGTAGACTTCACAGCAATGAAGCGTGCTACCTTAGACAACCTTTCCACCACAACCATGACGGAATCATGATGTCTATATGTCCACAAAAAACATGTGATGAAATCCATGGAAATGACCTCCCACTTCCACTCTAGAATTTGCATCAGAGGTATTAGTCCACCTAGATGCTTACATTTTGCTTTCAGTTGCTGAAATTCTAAGCATCTAGCCACAAACTTTTTCACTTCCTTCCTTAGATCTAACCAATGATAAAACTAATTCACTGCTATCAATATCTTCTGGTATCTTGTCTGCCTTGAATATGGTTTTCCATGGAATTCTTGCAAGATAGTCTTCTTGAGCTCACTATCATTCGACACATAGATCCTATCCCTAAATATGACCAAACCATCTATTGTAATATCATAGTCGACATACTAACCACCTATACCCTATTGTAACTTGTGCACAAGCTCCATGTACCTGTCATCATGTTGCCTTGCCCATGGAATCTGATCCTATGAGTCTGTCCCATTGAAGTTCATAGTTGTTACATGATTTACCTATATCCTCTTTTTAAGAGCATCTACAACCTTAATATCCTTATCCTTGATGAACCTGATCTCGAATTCAAACTCATTGATCATGGCCAACCACCTAGCTTTCTTGACATTCATATTTAGTTAGTCAAACAAGTATCTAACTCTACTTTGATCACTCATTAATACAAACCTCCTACCAAGAAGATAATGTCTCCACATCTTCAATCCATGGATGATCACTCCCAACTTAAGATCATGTGTCGTATAATTCTAATTATGCTCATGCTCATTCAGTTTCCATGAATCATAGCGCACTACTTGTCCTTCTGGTATAGGGACTCTAGCAAGTCCTCTCTTGCAAGCATCTATAGACACCACCAATGTTTTGTTCAGATCAACAATATTTGACACTGGAGCATTCACCAATAATTGGTTCAATTGCTAAAAATTAGTTGCACATTCCTCTCTCCAGTCAAAGTTCTTACCTTGCCTCTGCAGTGACATAATATGATATGCAATGTGAGAGAATTTCCTGATGAAACTCCAATAATAACCTACTAGCCCTATAAATGATGCTACCTCGTCCACATTTCTAGGAGCTACCCACTCCATGATAGCCTTTATCTTCTCTGAATCCATTGCTATGCCTTCCTTGGAAGCAACGTCTCCCAAGTATTGTGCCTTTGTCTGAAAGAAGCTCCATTTTCTAAGCTTGGCATACAACCAATGCTCTCTTAGTAAAATCAACATTGTTGTTAAGTGTTCAACATGATCTTCCTCATTTTTAGAATATATCAAGATGTCATCAATGAATACAAGAAAAAATTTGTCCAGATAAGGACATAATACAATACTAATCAAGAACATAAATGTAGTTGGAGCATTAGTCAAACCAAATGGAACTACAAAAAGCTCATAATTCCCATATGTGGTCTGGAAAGCTGTCTTATATATGTTCTCTTCCTTAATGCATACCTGATGGTATCCCGATCTAAGATCAATCTTCAAGAACACTCTTTCTTCCTTCAACTGATAGAAAAAGTAAATCAATCCTTGAAAACAAATACCTGTTCTTTATGGTCACCTTGTTCAACTATTTTTAATCAACGCATAGCATGAGAGTACTATCCTCCTTAACAAAAAACATCAGTGCACCCCAAGGTGATACACTTGGCCTAATGTATGCTTTGTCAAACATTTCCTTTAATTGTAACTTCAACTCTACTAACTATGGTATTCTCATCTAGTATGGCACCTTCGATGCTAGTGCTTCCCCTGGTAATAACTCAATGGAAAAATCAACTTCTTTGTGAGGAGACAAATCTGAAATACGTGTTGGAAGCACATCCTAAAATTGCTGCAAGATTGTGTACCTGCTCAATACCTCCACATCCTCAACATCCTTACCTTTATTGCTAGAAATATGCATTCTAAATAACACGCACCCTTTTCTTCGATTGTGCTTTTCTTGAATAGTTATCACCATTCTAACTAATGTTGCTTTCTTCTTACCCTACAAGACTGTTTGTTATCCATTGGCATGCAAGAACTCAATGACCTTGTCATAACAATCCACTTTGGTCCTATGAAGATACAACCAATCCGTACCCAAAAGCATAATATATGATCCCAATGAGAATACATTCAAATGTGATGAGGTAGGCGTACCATTCAACTCAAATGCATAAGCTCTTACGCAGTGATACACTCTCTCCTTTGTACCTATACCAAATTGTACAAACCATGATTCTACATGCACTTCTTTATTCAACCAACACTTATCCACCAAGTCAGGACTAACTATAAGTAGATCTAAGGTTTATCATAATGGAAACAAATTGATCACAAATCTTACCACCGATCTCGATAATAGTTTCCTATTTATTTTCGTGCTTGTTATCTAGTGCTACATAAATCCATGGAATTCTCTGCCCAACATCCCCAACATTTTAAGCTTCCTATGCACTGTAAATCATAGGCCTACAATCGCGAATCTATAAACAATCCCTCTTAATATTCCCCTTACCACATGTCCAACATTGTAACATTCCTATACCATCAACTTTATTTCGCCGCCCTCCATGGTGTGACCCAGTAAATATCTTGTAAGGTGCAACATTTTATTTCTTTCTTGAATCCTGAGGCCTTTTTCTTTTTATATTCCATTTTAGCTTTAGCTTTCTCTTTCACTTTCCAACCTTGTTTATATTTTGTGTTGCACTTTTCATTCTCATAACAATGCTTTAATTTCCCAATAACTTCATCAAGTGACACACATTCATCATACTCAATCTAATCTCTAAATGCTAATGGAAATCATTGAAAAATCTTTGAACTTTGGCCTTCTCATCCTTAAGATATGGTACATAGCTTAATAACTCCAACAACTTGGTGATGTGCTCCTCATCTATCATTCATCCCATATTTAATTCATAGAATTCCTTATCTTTGTTGTCATAGTACCTTTATGACAAGTATTACTTCCACAAAATTCTCTTGAATTCATGACAAATCAACTCTTTTTTCGTTATGTCTCTAACTCGCTTCACATCTTCCTACCCAATGTTTGATTTTCCTTTGAGGCTGAAGATAGCTATTTTGATATTCATATTCTCTATGTATTCATAAAACTCAAATAATTTCTTCATCCCAAGTAGCATATGCTTCTACATCCTCTAGATTTTTCGAATTTCCATCAAAGGTAGGTGGCTTTTCTTTCTTGAACACGTCTTGAAAATATCCCATATCACTACTCCTATAATGATGATAATGATGACGATAATAGTTTCTCTCAAAATTATAACTAGATTAGAACCCGTGTCCATCACCTCTCATATTCGCAGGATATAAGAGCCTACCATATCCGATCGTGTGATTCATATCCAACCTATTCCCACTGTGAGACCTACTTTTGTATGACCCATTAGTTTTGTCTTCCTTCCCATGCCTGATCTGAAGTGCTCCTTGTCACTGTAATTCTGACAAGCTTTGAAGGATTATTGCATTAAATTCTACTTATTTCTCTTGCGCCTAAATTATTTTATCATTATCTACCTTGCAACTTCTTATTTATTCCTTCAAGCTTCTTAATGTGTTTTCTATATAAGAAGGGAACCCAACACCATTTTTCTCCTCTGATCCGTATGAGGATTCCTATGAATTGTATTCTACCATCTTGCTAGTCATATTTTATCTATTTCCTACAAGGACATGATGTCAGCTAAGACTAAAGTGTGACATAATCAAATTACCTCAATATAATTCAGGGGAGGATATCTCATCTACAAGATCAACCAGATTAGCACAAATACATGTATAATCATAATCACATCATCATATAAGATCAGTTTACCCACTATATAGTTAACAATTCTTGACCATACCAACCACATACGATGACCTCATGCATGAAAACTACAACCATATCAATGTATGCATAACAATACATAAGTACTAACATGTAAAACCAATGCATAACCGACATACACTCATTAAGACCACATCCCACAACACACCATCCACTTTCACATTTCAACACCAATGAAACCATGAGCAACACCATGTATACACAACAAGTACATAGACCAAAAGCATAGAGAACACATATATGCAACTTAAATTAATGCATGACCAACACACTTCCCATCCAATCCAAGAGGTGAACCATGCTCTGGTACCACTCTATAACACTATCCTCCCACATTTATTCAAGCTAACCAGTCCACTAGGGTAAACATGTGATGATAGGCTACTTTGATATAATTCAACTCCCCAAGTGTATTTAAGGAAGTTGAAATGACAAAACAAAACCAAACTAACCTTCCCTGGGAGCTACAAACCCTTCATGAGGTAACCGACCCTTCCAGGTGCTTAACCCTAGAGACAACTTATATTTTCTTTGTCCTAGAGCCTCAGTTGATCCCATAACAAGGCATGCATGTGAAGAAATCCCTCCATTGGCTCCCACAACAAGGCATGCCAATGACTGTGGACTTTGTTAGGTAGCTCTAAGCTAGCGACCTCACATTCTGTGCCACTATTGAGGGCCAAGATTGAGGCCATTGCTGAGAACTTCATGTATTTTTCAAGAATTATAGATTACAATGGAAAAAAGGCACTAATGCAAACGCTTGAGTAAATACTTGACCGGAACCCTACAATCCATGATAGAAATTTCATTAAACATGTCACAAATATGTAATCTACAAGTGATAGTAGCATACCTGAGCATAGGGGTCTCATATTTATTTGAGATTCGTAAAGAAGCATTGTTGCCTTATCACAAAATCTGTGTTGTCATATATTAGGCCATACATTCGTTTTATTTTCAAATACTAATCAAAACATGATGAGAGCCATACATCAAGCACATCATAAAACATACTCATAACAAGAATAAAACCAATAGAAATAAGAAGGATATAACAACCATAAGAATCACATATGGACCAATATATTTACACATGAAAAACCAAGGAAAATAAAATATTATTAATGAGTGAAAAATCCAACCAGGTATGAGACTTATAAGAACCACCTGATCATTGATTGGTTGAACCAAATATTTCAGTCATCCAATCACAACCAATCACACCCGTGCCATATTCCAAGCATGAATGCAGGATTCAAAACCAAACCAAACCAGGTTTCGTCAAGCTTTACAGCAATCCCCACTAGGTCACTAGGCCTTAAACAAGCATGGATACCACAAGATCTATCCACCTACATCCTAAGTAATTTTTTTTGTCTCCTAGTCTCTAGGATTTACCTTATATCCCACCATATAACTATCATAGATTCCTAGGCCTAATCAAGACTCCACCTTGCAGGATTTATTGTATATCCCACCATTCACCACTCAATGATTCCTAGGCCTAACAGGGAGAACACACCTCTAGGATTTACTTATATCCTACCATTCATGAGTTGAGGATTCCCAGGCCCACCGAGGGACACAAAATTTGGCTTTATCATAATCCCACCTTCTCTGGTCTAGAGATTCCTAGGCCTAATGTATCATTTTTCAAGCATTTCCTTCAACTTTAACTTTAGCTCTATTGACTCTAGTGTGCTCATCCTATATGCTTCCTTCGATGTTGGTGCTTCCCCTGGTTCTGACTCAATGGAAAATTCCACTTCTCCATGAGGTAGAAACTCCTAAATATCTGGTAGAAACACATCCTGAAACTTCTGTAAGATCGAGTGCCCGCTCAATACCTCTACACCCTTAACATCGTTACCTTTATGACTATAAATATGCATTGCAAATAACGCATACCCTTTTCTACAAATGCACTTTTCCTACATATCTATCTCCATTCTAATTGATGTTTCCTTCTTCTCACCCTGCAAGACTATCTGTTCTCCATTATCATCTAAGAAATCAAAGGCCTTGTCATAAAAATCAACTTTGGTCCTATGAAGATACAACTAGTCCATACCCAAAAGCATAATATATGATCCCAACAAAAATATATTCAAATGTGATGAGGTAGGCATACCATTCAACTCGAACGCACAACCTTTTACCCACTGATACACTCCCTTCTTTGTACATATATAAAATTGTACTAACCATGATTCTACATACACTTCTTTATTCAACTCACACTTATCCACTAGGTCAAGACTGACATAATTATGAGTAGATTTAGGATCAATCAAAATGGAAACAAATTTATCACGAATCTTTCCATCCATATCGATAACAGTTTCCTGGTGATCTTCCTTCTTATTTTCCATCTTTGCATAAATTCTTGGAATTCTCTACCCAACATCCCCAATTGTATGCACTTCCTGTGCACTGTAAATTTGAGGCCTACCGCCCTGATTTTGTTGACAATCCCTCTTAATATTCTCCTTACTACATGTCCAACATTGCAACCTTCCTATACCATCACCTTTATTATTTTGCCCTCCATGTTGTGACCCATTAAACTTGTTGTAAGGTGCAACTGTTTCCTTATTTCTTGCATCTTGAGGCCTTGTTCTTTTCGGCTACCATTTACCTTTAGCATTGTATTTCCATTTAAAACCTTGCTGAGATTTTGTCCTACACTTTAACTCCTAATAACAATGTTTCAATTTCCAAATAACTTTCTCAAGTGACCAAGGTTCATCATACTCAATTTGATCTCTAAATGCTAATGGAAATCCACTAACAAATCTCTAAACTTTGGCCCTATCATCCTTAAGATATGGTACATACCTCAATAACACCAAGAAATTGGCCATGTACTCTCATTTATCATCAATTCCATCCTTATCTAATAAAATTCCTTAGCTTTGTTATCATAGTACCATTCTAACAAGTATTTCTTCTTGAAAGGTCTCTTGATTCATGCAACCTCAACTCTTCTTTCCTGGCGTCTCTAACCTACTTCACATATTCCCACTAGATGTCTTCTTTCCTTTAAGACTAAAGATAACTATTGTGGGCTTCATACTCTCTATGTATTAATGAAACTCAAATAATTTCTTTATCCCAAGTAGCTACGCTTTGGCATCCTCTGACTTATTCAATTCTCCATCAAATGTAGGTGGCTTCATTTCTTGAAACAATCTGGAAAATATCCCCTATCGCTCCTCTTGCAAAGACAATGATGATGATGATCATAGTGCCTATCAAAACTAGAATTAAAATACAACCTATGTCCATCATCTCTCTTATCCAGAGTATCCAAGAGCTTGCCATCTAAAATCGTGTCATCCCTATCTCACCTATGTCCACCATGAGATGTACTATCATATGCCCCATTATTTCTATCCTCTTGCCCATGGCTGATCTAAACAAGTGCCTGCCTGTGCAATTCTGACAAAATTTGAAGGATTATTACATGAACTTCTACTTATTTCTCTTCTCCCTTCATTATTTTGTCATTATCTGCCTTGAAAATGCTTATTTATGCCTTCAAGATTCTCAATATATATGCTATATCAGAAGAATTTCCAACACCACACTACTCATTTGATCGATAGGGAGAGTCTCGTGAACTGTATTCTACCATATTTATAGTCACATTTGATCTCTCTCCTGCAAGTATAACATGTTAGGTAAAACCAAAACATAACATAATCAAAATACCTTAGTATAGTTCAGGGGAGGATATCCCATCTGTAAGATCAACCAGATTAGCACGATAGATGTATAATCATAATCACATCAACATATAACATCAATTTACCCACTATCTAATTATAAATGCCTAATTATACCAACCACATACCATGAGTCACGTCATGCATGACAACTAAAACCATATCAATGTATGCATAACAATACATAGGTACTGACATGCATAACCAATGCATAACTGATATACACTCATGACGACCATATCCCACAACACACCATCCACTTTCACATGGTGACACCACTGAAACCATGACCACCATCATGCAAACACAACAAGTACATAGACGAAACACATAGAGAACACATATATGCAATCGACATGAATTCGTTACCGACACATTACCCATCCAGTGAAATGAGTGAACCATTCTTTCATACCACTCCGTAAGACTTTCCTCACACATTTACCAATGACAACCAATCTATTGGGGTAAACATGTAACGTGACACTGCTATGATGTGATTGAACTCCCCAATTATAGTTAAGGAAGTGGAACCAACAAAACACAACCAAAATGACCTTCCCTAGCGGCTACAGACCGTTTAGTAAGTAACCAACCCTTCGAGGTGCTTAACCCCTGAGACAAATTATCATTTTACTATTCTAGGCCCTCACTCACTCCCATAACAAGGCATGCATGTGACCAAATCCCTTCAGTTGTTGCCATAGTAAGGAATGCCAATGACTTGTGGATTTTTCTAGATAGTTCTAAGCCATTGACCCTCTATTCTATTGCACTTTTGAAAGTGAGGACTCATGCCACTACCCAAAACTTCATGAAACTTTCAAGAATAATAAATGACTGTGGAGAATTGGCACTAATGAAAACACTTGACTAAATACTCGACTGGAGGCCTACTAGCTATGATGAAATTCTATCAAGCATGACACAAATATGCAATCTATAGGTCATAACAACATATATGAGCATAGGGGTTTCATACTTATCTAATATTCATAAAGAATCATTGTTTCCTTATCACAAAAGTTCCATTATCATCTATTAGGCCATATATTCATTGTAATTTCAACTACTAATGTAAACTTGATGAGCGTCATACATTAAGTCTGTCATAAAACATACTAATAACCAATATATAACCAATAGAAAGAACAAGGATATAACAACCATAAGAATCACATATGAACCAATATATTTACACATGAAAAACTAAGGAAAATCAACTCTTATTAATGAATGCCAAAGCTAAATAAGTATGGGACTTCCATGAACCATCCAACCATATATTGGATGAATGGAATCTTTCCTTCAACCAATCTGCTCATGCCATATTCCAAGCATGAATGTGGGACTCAAAACCAAAACAAACCAAACCAAACTAGGTTTCCTCGGGCTTTGTTGCAATCCCCACTAGATCACTAGGCCCTAAACAAATATGGAAACCACAAGATTTATCCACCTACATCATGAGGAATTTGTCTTCCTCCTAGCCTCTAGACTTTACCGTATATCCCGACATTCACCACTCCAGGATTCTTAGGCCTGCCAAGGCACAAAAAATTTGACTTTATCACAATCCCACCTTCTTTGGTCAAGGGATTCGTAGGCCTTACATTCTTTATTTTAGTGACCAACTCACTCAATTTTGAATCTATCCAACAATCCAACTCAACCAAATAAAAGAGAACCCATCACACCATGACTATCCGAAAATGGCAAGGAAAGATGCAAGAACACCATCACACCTAGAAAAATCATCCCAAAGATAACAAGGGAACCAAATACACACATGCATGTTCCATGCATTCCAAACCTAGGAAGGAAACTACACATGAAAATTCATACCTACAAATAATCTTGTTGTAGCTAATAGATTCTTCTCTTCCTTTCTTGATATTTTTTTACGCTTTCCTTCTTCGTCATTCCTTTACTTTCCTTGATCCAATGCTAGAGTCCTCCAAGAATGCTCTAAGTGTCCAATGATGAGTGGGAGAGAGAGAATAGAGAGAGCTCCAAAAATAAATGGAAAAAATGTACCATTTGATCTTGAGAAACCCTTTTACTAATGAGGCCCCTATTTTCTTAAATTTTCCATTATTTTCCTCCATTTTCCTCCTCACATGTTACCTATGACCTTTAACATTCCTTTTCTCCTAGTTTCCATTAGTTTCATAAATAAAATGTCAATTAATACCTCATGCCTTTCCAAAGCGTTTTCCATTTCCTTTGCCAATTTTCATTAGCAATAATAAACCAAATGAACACCCACACTACATTTTTTTGTGAAAAATTCAGCTTCAAATATGTGTCCCATGAACTTGGTTATTGTTTTTCCTTTATTAACTTTATTACATGGAATTTTGACTAGGTTCCCTATAAACTACCATCCTCTATTATATATTTACTACCATCCACAAGCTAGAGGTTGGATTATGGAGACTAATTATACCCTTATGTTTATATATGTGTGTTTCAATGCTATGCTGATCCATTCAATATAGTGATTGGATAATGCTACATAGATGACATAGATCGTTGGCTTGTGTTGATTTTTTGTGCAGGTTCCAATTATAGTGATCGAAGCTACGGTTCAGTATTGCAAGCCAAGAGGATATAAGATCTTGTGATGGATCACAAGTAAGCATCTTTCCATTATCCAATTCCTCTACGGAGAACTTTGTAGTCTTTTATTTTTGTTGTATAGACTAGGCCACCAGGTCTAGGGAAGATACTTCTGTCCATGATCATAGATTCTGTATAACACTCTTGTAGCAAAATAGCAATAATTTTATGATATTTTTTAGAATGTGTTAATGAGATTCATTTGTGTTTATTCCAATTTTTTTGAGTCTAAAACAATCCAATTTAATAATAAAATTTACCAGATAGCATTTTCACTTGATTATGTTAGGCATTTGGTAGGTTAGCTAGCTCATTAGTTCTAGAATTTCCAGTTTTTAGAGTACTAATTTTCTGCAATATTTTTTACCACATGTTAGGAGAGGTATTTTTGAGTGATTCCACTTGGAATGGAATCCTAGGATGTCCTACTTAATAATAAAAAAAATCCATCTCATTTTCATTTGATTTATCAATGTATTTGACAAGTTATCTTGAGGAATGGTTTTTTTGTAGCAATTTTGTTCGAGATCTTCCTTACCCAAATTCACTCCAAATTCATGGTAGAAGTAGATTTATGGATCCTATGAATGCTACAAGGCCACTTCAGTTGATATAAGGCTTTTTTAGGTCAAAATTTATCTCTTACATTGCTTGCATATTGAATGTTGATTCTTGCAATTAGTCTAAAATTGTTTCTCGCAATTTACTTCATGCAAAGTCGGTTTCCTTCTTGCAAGAATAATATAGGACTCTTATTTCTTGCAAAATATAATAGTTTTCCTTTCCATAAATACATATTATATTTTCTTAAGTTTTCATTATGATTTACATTTTTTCAAATAGAATCAATGTGCTTTCTTCCATTTACTTTCTAGCAAAAGTACAATAGGTTTTCTTATTATTATTTACCTTATAATTGTCGACTTACCTATATCTTTGCTTAGTTAAAGTCACTTCATTTCCTTCTTCCACTTGCATCAAAGGGAGTCATACTAGGAAGAGGAAGGTGTCTGCTACACATAAACTGTCGACCCCTCTTAAGTTTCTATGAACCCTATGTTGGTAATTTAAGTCAATAGCTCGAGGAGTTGAAAAAATCTTATTGCAATATTGGGGCTCATAATTTTTTGGTCTCATTGTTGGGGAGGGTGTCAAAACAAACAATCTCTTGTTCTTGGAGTGATTCTGATTCCATCTTTCTTTTTTGCAAAAAAAAAAAAAAAACATTAGGCATCTTTCATTACATTGCATTATCATTCTCATTTATAAAGAAAAAAATATTCCTTCAACACCACAACCCCCCTCCCTCGCCCTACTTGATCATTTGCAGGTAGAAGACGAAGGTGTGGAAGATAAATTAGGAGGCATGGAGCATCCCTACTTTGTCAACTCATGTCAGCAAGATATGAACTACTACTCCTCCTTCAATACATGTTATAATGCACAATTTTAGTCTTGGTACCCACCTGGAACCTCACCTTGGTCTTTGTGGTCTTATCCTTCCCAATGGGGTGATCCATATTCATGTTATTATCCTCCTTAATATGTAATTCCTCCTTTTCATCCATATCAACACCAACCTCCTCAATGGGGTGATCTATATATTCATCAACATCCTTAATATCCTCTATACAAACTCAGTATTATCCATCTCATCCACCTCCACCACAACCACATCCTAGAACACAACGATTTCAAATACACACTCCCACTCAACTACATACATAGCCATTTCCAAAACCCAAGCAATAAACTAACTCAACCGAGTTAGAATGCTCACATACAAAATCTCCAAAAAAATCCTCTTGATCAAAATGATATTCATCTTGGATCAGAAAGAGTATTGAAAAGAAGAAATTCTCTTGTTCATGTTAAAGCACCTCCTCTAAAAGAAGAAGATCCAAAGGAGACTAAATAATCATGGACCACATTTGATAAAGAGAAACCATTAGAGCATGCAATTGAATAATTTCTACAATTATTATCATTAGATCCTTTATATGTTCAAGAAGCTAATTGAAAAATAGTAGAATATTTTAAAGGCACAAAAAAATAAGACATGAAAAGTGATCCATATGAGTAAGTGAACCAAGGGAATCAAATCGATAATGAGATTTGGTTCTAGAAAATACACAAGATGGAGCATCACTCCATTCTTCAACGGTGCTTCATATCATCAAAGTCAAAGCATTTTATATATAATATTTAGGTACATGTAAAATAATTTGTTTCTAGCCTACACATGATTTTATTAGTCATCTTGTTATGCACGTGGTTCCATTAGAAGTATTCCTACACTTGAAAGAGATTATGTTTTCTTCAAGTAGAGTAGGATAGAAAAAATAAATTCAAAAATGGAAAACGAGTAAAATAATAAGATGTCAGGTGAAAAAATATTTTGAGGTCTCTTAGATTGGCTCACTGATTGAAAACCTCCTTGAGGTAGTTAGTGGGTTGGAAAGAAAAAAAATCCTAGGTGAAAACCTTCTTTGGGGCACCTTGGAAGACATACTAGTTGAAAACCTCATTGAGGTAGCTAGTAGGCCTAAAGAAAAAAATAAAATAAAAAAATAAAAAAGATGTAATATGTTGGGCTCAAAAAACGTCATATAGATATCACTCATTACCATACATTTTTCAACTATGCTTCCATTATATCACTCACTATTCACCACCTTGTCACTCCATTTTCCATACCATTCACCATTAATGGGTCTCATTTATATTTTCCAAATATTGTTTATTTTTAAGCATTTTTGAGAGAAATTCTTGATTAAATATTAGAAAATAATATATTTTACTTTATATATGGAAAGTGGGTTGTTTTTGTGACATGCTGTAGGTTTCAAAGAAGCGTTCCAAGACACCTTTATGTGGCCTTGAAGGATCAAATTCGAATTTGAGAAGATAAACCTCATGGAGAAGATCATGATCTCATGGAGAAGATCAAGGACAAAGGGGGTTATGTGTCTAGATGGTTGAGAAATGTATGGAACTAAAGAGAGATTAGTGGATCATCATTATGAGTTTGTTATCTCATCCCATTGTATCAATAGGAGTACCTCCTCCATTCCAAAGTACGGGACTCTTGGAGCATGTATCCAACTTATGATGGAATAGAATAAAGCTTCATTTTACATAAATTTCCATTATATAGTTTTAGATATAAATTTTGTTAATGTAGTATATGAATTTATGGAATAACTTGTCACTTTGTTCTTAGGAGAATTGAGCTCACTCTAAAAGGATCAAAGGAACATTTTATTTCATAATAGATCTTATTTCATTGCTTAGATGTTTGAGAATTTGTTTGTGATTGATGAATGAGTTTTAAATTAAAATCTTATCGGCATATGAGGGAATATCCAAGGGTCTAAGTTAGGCTCTCTCTCCATTTGATTTGCATGATAATTGAAATTCATTCTTTTGCTTCTATGTTTCAAGTATTTCATTTCTTATGCTTATGAATGAATCTTAGTTTAGTTTGGATTAGTATATGAGGGGAAAATCAAGGGACTAAGTTAGTCTTTCTCTCTCTTTGAATCTGAACAACAATTAAAGTTCATTCTCTTGTCTTCATTTCAAGTTTCTAGTTTTATGTAATCAATGATTTCTCTATGATACTGTAGGGA